>JALPQI010004995.1:0-72664 GCA_025490895.1 Thaumatotibia leucotreta | reverse complement strand
AAACCTTGCGACAATTGTTACGGGTTTCGAAAAATAAAAAGTAGGTAGTTAACTTATTAACGATGTAATAATGTTATTGGTACCTAATAATTTTATATTGGTGGCAAACAAGCACATGGACCGTCCGATAACAAGCGGTAGCCGTAGCCTACGGAGGCCCGTGACGTCAGTAACAGTGATATTTTACAATTATCAGACTCGTAATTTATGGTGAAATAGGCCACTGGTGATAACTAGCAAGAATCTTACTCTGCCATGCTTGTGATCATTCTGCAACGCCTTGTAATTTCTTCTGAGCAATATTTTAATCTTGACATTGCGTTGAAAATTTCAGGGTTTCAGGACTTTCAGGTAATGGAATAAAAGAAAAGGAAATACAAAAAAGTTTATTCGTAAATACAAACAAAAAACAAGGTTGCCACGACATGGCCCCGATTTATGCCCGCCTTACACTGTGAGTGGAGCGGACTCATTTTTCTCATTAATGGCTCCGTTTCGTGTTCATCGCTGGCGAAGTGTTAGTGTGCAGTTTACAACTGCGAGCGTCACCAGCAGTGAAAGTTACACCGAATCGCTTCGATCATTGCAGTGATTCGAGCGTAAGAGACGCAAAAAAATAAGATTTCGATTCTGCCGTAAAATTGCTTGTTTTGGTTCAAAATTTTGAAAGTAATACGGTTTACAGTGGTGTATACTCGGAAGTAAATAATGTGAACTGACGGATGTAAGTATTAATTTTTAATGAGATTACCATATTACTATATTATGTACGATACAATTCGACAAATTTTTGAAAACTACACTTAGATAGACCTAAGTCACCTAAGTAGGAAGACAATTGGAAATATACATATAATTATTAATTAGGTAGTACGTATTCCACATACATTTGTAAGTACATTCACATACAGTTCGGCATTACCGATAAAGTGAAAAATCAAGTAATTATGTTGTTTTACGATTGCCAATAATTATTGCCATACTTGCAATAAAACCTCGTTCTTGTTATATATTGCTAAATGTTTTTTACATGGCCGCTAGATTATTGTATACCTAAAATTCTGTAAAAGTAACATTATAAATTATTTGCATTACATAGATTTTGGTAATGCTATGAATATAAATTACATAGTACAGCATGTTACCGTATTGTGGGCTTTTGTATGTAAAAACTAATAATAATTTATGTGCATTAATAGCAACTTAATATTCATAGCAGGTACAATGGGTTTAATTTCTTTCTAACTATCAATGTAGGTAACGTATTTATTATTAAGTCAAACATTGCGAAAAGTGCGAATTTAACCATTTTTATGTTATTTTTTTAAAAATGTTTTAAACTAATTAAGACAATCATTTGAATTTGATCAGAAACGTACGTTCCCATTTGGCCAAGATTCTGCATCTAGTACCGCTATTTCAAGGAATGCCCACTTGTCGGTAGCACACTGTACTAATAACAAAAAACACGGCACATATTTCACAAAACACTAAATAGGTACAACAAACAAATAAGATTCCTTAAAACACAAGGTCTAATTTTCGATTTTCATCGTGGTCGAAGAGTCAAAAAGATGTTTAGGTATTAATAATAAACGAAACGAAAACTAATCATTTTAGTCCTAAACACAAATCAGCAACGTCCAATATGGCTGATAATAGAAGATATTTCTATTTCAATTTAGTATCTCTGTATCTGCGAGACTACATTCAAAGTTGCTACATTGCAAAAGAAATTATGTTGCCTACTTTGCTTTGTATATCACACAATATTCATATATCGTCCTATTACTGCAAATACCAGCTATGTGCACGTTCTTCCATAATGAATCTATATCAAGATAATTACCTAAATTGATTCTGGCAAAACCTGATTTGTGCAAACCTGCTGGTATCTGCAGTAATAGGAAAATTCAAATAAATGATTTGAATTTGAATTTGAATTTAGGACGATATGTAGGTATGATTTTCATTTAGATGTTCATCTCGATACTTTAATCTTAGCTAATCCCGAACAACGCAATCATTTCGCAACTTTCTTCCCAATGTTGTCAGCCTCGTCCATGGTGTCCGGCAGGCCGGAGCCGAGGGTCTCCGGAGTGAGGAACACCAGCGCCCCGGAGACCAGCGCGAAACAGCCGAACAGGACGAATGGGAGCTCGTCGAACGTTGACGCACCCTTGAACGAAAACGGAACATAGAATCAGCGGCCCTACCGTGAAAAACGAAATTCGTAAATTTCGAGGATTTGTGTCGCTCACTCTAAAGACGCGGATGGAGTGACAGAAAACAATCGTCGAAATTTACGAATTTCGATTTTCGCAGTAGTAGACCTGACCAACATAACTTTGCACAAGTAGTATAGTAGTAGTAGTAAGTATGCAGTAAATGAAAAAAAATACGCGATCTGGCAACAAATTTTCTACCAAATTAAATGACAGTTAATTGATAGGCAAAATTGTTGCCATGTACCTAAAGAATTTTGAAAAAATGCTTGTGCAAAGTTTTTAAGCTTATGCTTTTTAAGCGACTTCAAGAAAAGAAGGGGTTCTCAATTCGGCTGTTTTTTTTTATTTTTTGTAAGTATGTTCTATCTCCCGCTCTACGAAATCAACGAATTTCGACGAATCACGTTTTGTGTAACGAACGAATTTCGTAGAGTTGGGGATAGAATGAGCGAATGCTCGTTTGGTCTAAATGCACCTTAGAGTTACTCGATATCTCCGAGAATTGTGAACCGAATTTCAAAATGGGTATAACCCCGAGATGGCCCCGTTGGCACCAAGTCGGTGTCTGAACTGTCTGATGATTGGATCTTGGAGAAATCGGTTTAAGTCAGTTTGAATTATTTCAATTTGGTATTTTTGATAATTAACAGTAATCTCGAGTTAAACCATTTGAACAATTGCAATGGGTCGTCAGCAAAGAGGAAAAGTTTAGAATCTAAACCTACAACAGAGACATCTGTTCTTAAGAACCACGATGTCGATTTTAGCGACAGCTAAAAATGCACGCATGGATTTGACTGTCGACTTGAAAATAGAAGTACCCACGGAAGTATTCTTGGAAGTTTCTCTGCTAGTAATTCCTTCAAAAACTTACACCACTTGCTTACATATTCTTCTCTTGGAGACTCTCCAGCCAAGTCATTTAGAGAAGCATAGAAACACGTAATTACTCGTATTCAAGCACTGCGGAGTGAGAGGGGCTAGAATCGATTTGATCTTGACAATCATAATGAATATACGCGGACAGGTTACAGTGATACTTGATTCCTAGTCTATAGCTCCTATGTGTAGGTACACATTGTTTACATTTCTATATCGATTTCTCAGAGGTTCCTTTGAAAGAAGAGAATTCACCGATATTGGGTAGTTCTATGCAATTATTCCGTCGCACAAATCAAGTCATAACCATTCCCAAATTATTGACGAACTGCGTATAAATAGTGGAGTCTTTTTCGGTTATCTTGTAGCAGACGCAGGTTTGTCTGCTAATCTGGCATAATAGTCTCGTTAGAACGGAAAATAAAGTGGTGATGGTAATGAACAATAAAAACGCGTAAAATAATCGCATAGAAACACCGTATTAGAAAATCTACCAAAAAAAAAGTAACATGGAAATGCTTACCATGGCCGGCGTGAGTGGTGCCAGAATGGATCCGATCCTGCCAATCATGGAGGAGTAGGCGAAGAGGCTGTGGCGATACTTGGTGGGGTACAGTTCAGCCGTGTACACGTAGATGGCCGTCATCACCATGGCGATGGCGAACTTGCCGATCAGGTACACGGTCAGCGAGACGCCGTAGTAACCTGGAACATTAACCAGTTTCTCCTTGCTACAACAAAAATTGGTCTATCACTTTTCGACTCTATTTAGTGGCAATAAAGTCGAAAACTGGCAGACCACATTACTGAAAGATGTATCCACATTTTTAATTTACTGCAATTCAATAAGGAGATAGATCACTATAAAATGAGGGACGGAAGGGCGAGTTTGTTGGGCACCACAGGAGCATCTTTCTAGGAGAAAATGCGTTACCCTGTGAGGATGAAATGTAATAGATTGATATTAAATACGTCCATGTACATACACCTGGTAACTGGTATAAGCTTAAAAGTGCATTCGTAACTCTATCGCTAGATGCCTCTACCTAAGTACCTATGTATAAACAGATTTTTCATAGAATTACACATACAAAATCAACATATTCGCACATGTTTATGTATTCTTCATAAATCAATAACCGAACTAACTAACTCTACCAAAGAAAAGACAACGGTAAAATAATGAACCAAGCATTTTTTCTAACGCTCAAATATGTACTTACCATCAGGCATGAAAACATAAGCAGCTTGGCAAGCAGCGCACACCCAGAACGCACCAATCAGCACCGGCTTCCTCCCGATCCGGCCCATCAGGAACATCGACGTCCAGTACCCTGGGATCTCCACGGCGGCCACCGCCACATAGTTCAGGTATCGATTCCCTGACATGTTCACCGCGTTAATTGACAACCCGTAGTAAATGAACGTATTTGTCACCCACCACACGGGTGACACTAAAACACGGAGCAAAATCTGCTTATGCCTGAAGACTTGAACGATTAGCCATGGTTCGTTTGTCTTTTCCAATTCTTCTAAAGCCTTTTTCCGCTTCTCTTCCTCAACTGATTCTCTTAAAGCTTGTAAAGATTTGTCTGATAATTCCGTTCCGTTTACTCGTGCTGCAGTTTTAAGAACAGCTTCAGATTCTTCGTATCTTCCTTTGCTCATGTACCAGCGGACGGATTCAGGGATGATCCAGAAGTAAAGGAGGGTGATGAACATAGGGCTGTAGATGACTTGGGTGAGGCGACGCCAGTCGTGAACAGCCCAGGCGAGGAGACCGCAGCAGATGTTGCCGACGGAGAAGAAGGTGTTCATGGCGGCGCCGCCAGCCACTCGGACCCGAGGACCCACTAGCTCCATCACTGTTGAGTAGAAAACATGGTCGAATATTCGCTATATCATTGGAGACATCACTACAATACATATGGGTCATTGTAAGATTTACGTTCATTATTGTTATTTCGGTGGTTCTACCTAAAGTTAAAGATTTCATGTAAGTACCAATTTTGGAATATTCACACTCATCTAGTAAATGAATAAATAAAAAATAAATAAATATCTTGGGATATCTTACACAAATCAACCTTGTCCCACGGTAAGCTCAATTAAGGCTTGTGATGTGGGTACCAGGCGACGATATATATAATAGATACATACACAGCCACGACCAAGGAACAAACATTTGTGATAAATAAATACACAAAGAATGCCCTCGCCGGGATTCGAACCCGAAACCTCCAGCTTCGTAGGCGGGGTCACTACCAAGTTACCAACTAGGCTACAGAGGCTGACAAAGCATAGTAACATGCATTTATGCAAAACTGTTAACTTTTGACCACCGAGTGGACGACTTTGGTTTTCCTACTTATAGTAGAGAAAGTGAACAATAAAATAATTAATAGAAAAACTTTGTGAGAATTATCTAATTGTGAAATCGAGCATGCGTCATACTTTTAAACATCAACACTTATTATTCAAGTGAATAAAATACTTATTTTTGAGAAGATAACGAAAACTGCAATTCATTGTAGTTATGTACCGGTGTATATCAGGTCAATGACAATTACAAGAATTTCAAGTTTGTATCATTAATCTTATCGTTAATGCAGTGCCATAAAGACCAGACAAAAATTCTAATAATGAAAACTGATAGGTAAAGTAATTGATAAAGTAAATATTTATGGCAGGATTTAGAAAATACACGTCTAAGAAACGTGTAGCAAAGATTATCTCAAAAGTTTATGACCAAATTACGTGCTTCCTTAAGATATAGAAAAGAAAACCCTAATCGTTACCTTTATTGCTTAGATTACCCTCGTCACACATACTGGTATTCCCTGGTTTCTTTTTTGTTCTACGTGACATAACCCATCTAGGAATTTTGTTGTTGTTTGTTGGTTACAGGTACAGAGTGTAACAAAAATCCTGGTGATCCGTTTGCTGGCAATTTCTTTGCGAGAAAAAAGGTACTCTTCCGTGATCAGAATACAATACAAAATGTATGTACATTTTGTATACGGAACCAAGAATGCATCGTGAATTATTATATATTTATTTATGAGCCTGTGATGGGCGAAGGCCTCTCTCTCTTTCTTCCACCAATTGGAATAAAAGGCGTCAAGCTCGTCTCTCTATCGTTATGTTTGGTTTGTCGTAGTATCTTTTAAAGTAGCATCTCTGTGTGTAAAGTTAACTGGTTGCATTAGAAATACGGTACAACATTTCAAGACGAAGATAACTGACGTTGGCGAAACAGCAGCCAGATTAAAGTGGAACTAAGCTGGTCACGTCTCCCGTATACTCCAAGAATTGTGAAAAGTTCTCAAAAAGTTTCTAAATTGGGATCACGTCTTCGATATTGATAAAAATTTGTAGCCTGGAGAGTCAATGATGTTGAGCAAGATCCACCATATTCACCAAAATATCCCAAAAGGTCGCTGCCAACCCGTGGTCCAACCGCTATGTCCAACTGGTTGGGCCACAGGGAAATAAAATTATCCATAGTCCAACCGATTGCACTACGAGGAAGTTAGTTTACCCATGGTCCAATTAATTGTACCATGGTACACTAAATTTATCGATAGTGCAATACTAGAACATATATTTACGTATTGAAAGGGGAGGTGACCCTCGCTCCGGATCGTACCTGGTACAACAGATTTCATTGGCCATACAGCGCGGCAACGCTGCAAGTGTAATGGGCACGTTTGGGCCGGGTACGTTTCGGGGTGTTCGTGGTACAAGTAACTAGCTATTAAGATTGACAAAGCCTGTTGCGGATTTCATCTTTGTACCTAATTGTTTACGTATAATAGTTCGACAATTGCCCCTCAGTTGTACTATGGGTCATAATCATAATTACATGACAGTAAAAATAAGTAATTTGACAGTTGAACCACGGATAATTTTACTTATCCGTGCCACAACTAGTTGGTCCACGAGTCGGGAGCGCCAAAAGTTTTGTATTCATGAAACGTTTCTTTTTTGTTACCACAAATGTATAGAAATCCGCCAAATTAACAAAAAAGGGAAATTGACTCAGTATCATTGACTTTATCAGCGTACCATTTTTTGCCATTATCGAAGACGTGATGAAAATGTACCTTTATACAGTCACGTCTAATAATATGTATACATTTCGGAACGTATCATCATCATCATCATCATATCAGCCGAAAGACGTCCACTGCTGAACATAGGCCTCCCAAAGATTGCCACAATGACCGGTCCTGCCCCACCCGCATCCAGCGGACTCCTGCGACCTTCACCAGGTCATCAGTCCATCGGAACGTATGTCAAAGGCATAATGATCAAAATCGTATACATATTATTAGAGACGACCGTACAAACTCTTTCATAACTAATCTATCCTACCTAAAATATAAGCACAGGAGAAAACTCCCGAGCCGAAGGTGGCTTCAAGGAACTGCAGCACGGTGAAAGGCACGTAGGAGTTGACCCAGGAGCGCACCAGCCCCAGCACAGCACGGCTGATGGCGTTCAGCGCCAGCGCAGTGCGTCGGCCCCAGCGATCTGACACGAACCCTGGAAGAATTGCCCAATCGTACATCATCGTCTCAGTCATCATGGTCCTCTCCTATTAAGTATGCGTATAGACGGAAAATGGTCAGTGACACTTCCATCCCTTAGTCGGCTTTTACGACGCCCGCGGGAAGAGTTGGGGTGGTGAGAAATGCATTCTTATGGCAGCGTCACCACACGGCCAGTAAACAATGTATACTTGTAATGTATGTCATTCATAGCTGCAGAGGTCCCTACCGAAAATTATAGTTGAATTGCTGTGGTAATGGGAATGCACCATAGCGGAAAGGGTCAAGGAACATATCACGGCTGTTAAAAAGCGTCAAACTAATAAGTCTGCTGTGGCCGAGCATTTGTTGGAGTCCGGACCTAACCACTGGATTGAGCTCCATAACCCGAAAGTCCTCTCAACCGAGCGTATACATCATAGCCGAAAAGTACGTGAAGCTATAGAAATTAAGAAACATCGGAATTTTAATCAAAATGAGGGGCAAGGAATCTCGTCCGCGTGGAATCCCGTGATTTACAAATGTAAGCGTGGTGAAACATCCATTTTAAAGCCTTTGGATGTTGTGAGTGTTGTGTGTAGATCTAGTGACAACCCTAGCCTAGAAGTGAATAATCAAGATCAAGTGCGGGTAGTTCGAAAAACCCGCGCAGCTCGAAGGTGTTGATACATTCTCTCGCCAGTCTGCCTGCGACCACGGGTGTAACGTCATGCCCGAAACGTCAGGATATAATTAAACGTAAGTTTACGCGATTAAGACCCGTTTGTCTTTAAAATATGAGTGATAATCGTGAAAGTTTAAATCAATATATGTAATGGGAATGCTATGTAACTATCTTATTTGGTTTAATAACAGTTCAGTTTTTGGTATTACTCAAATATATTCTCCACTGTACACGTTGTCTATCTTTTGCTTCATATAGACGATTCTTTTGCTCAAAGGTTAACCGGAAGAGATCTCTTAAAGGGATAAGTTCGCCTTTGTACCTGAATTATTTTTGTAAAAATGTGTATTTTTGCCTGTGTTTTGTGTACAATAAAGAATTTACTCCACGAGCGTGGAGCAGCGGCCCTACCGCAAATTCTTAGATAATGGGTTCGAGTTGGTATTCGAGTTCGGGTTGGTTTCTCACACACATTGTAGTGTAGCTGCATGTAAGTGTCTCGTTGGCAGATGTTACCTGTGATCGGCAGTGCGGTCAGGGTTCCGAAAGTGTGCGCAGAACCGATGAAAGAGCGCTGCCACTCTTGGCAGGCCAGCCCGAACTAGAATAGAATATAATATTGTTTATTTAGATAAAACACATTATTACAGAACAGCAAAAGTATAAAATACCTTCTGTGGAAACATTGTCTGTATTGAAAAGTCAAGGAAAAAGATAAATAAAAACAGAACGTTATCACAAAAAAATTGGAAACGGACTTGACTCACTACTCTCTCTCACTTTACTCGAAATTAATAGAAATTGCGAACAATATAAACAAACCTTGTGTTTGCAACTTATTTAACGGCGAGATTAGTAATTCTCCTAAAAAAGCTCTCTCTGATTGGACATTCACATTTTCTCAATATATTTAGTTCGGAATAATCATATCAATATTGGCTCTTCCAAATCTTCCACTCCTTCCATTATTAAATCCCAATGGTTTAAAAAAGTTAGTCAAGTTTGATACGTAACTTCAAATAAATAGTGCTTCTTTACTTAGACTTCACTACATCTAATAAAAACATGAAAATGGGCATTATTCGAGATAATATATGTATAATAACAAGATACGCATTTATGTTTCTATCGTTCCCGGTTTACAAAACTTCGACATCAATTAAATTTAAAGAATCATAAAAACGTAAGGCATATCAATCCCTATTGGGATTACTACAAAGATACTAGTTATTATTATCTTATTAATACATAATTGCTTTGTTGTAAATTAAGATTGGCACGTGTATATATCACACGTAGTTGCATTCGCAGATAACAGTACAATATTATTTATTATTAATATAATCTTTGCACGTATTTGTGTCGTGATATCTAGGGCTGAACTTGTTTCAAAACAATCATGATATTTCACATTCATTTCACTTAAGTATGCTGATGCTCCTATTAGGAGACTGATGATTAGTAAACACATCAAAGTTTAACTACCTCCATATCGGCTATATCTATGTATATCACAGATATCTAACAATGACATTGTATTCCCTGCATTTGCCCTTCAGAAAGACAATTCGGCGGACAGACCGTCCAGAAGATATGGATTGGATACATTGTGGAAGTTAAAAAAAATCGCGTTTAGGACTGTTTAACGATACTTGCATGCACAACAACATTAATACTCTCATAGACATGTTTTTTAACCGTGAAATCGAAATTTAGTGCTGAATTGTCGTTACAAAGCTGACTGAAATGAAGGTTTTTTAACTTCACGCTAATTGAGTTTCCCTAAAAGTGAAAATGCCCGAATACACACACTCTAAGTACGCTAGCGCACTCGATCCATGAAAAGGTGGATTTAGACCAAGCGAGCGAATGCTCATTTTATCCCCTACTCTACGAAATCAACGAATTACGACGACTTACGTTTTGTGTTGCGAACGAATTTCGTAGGGATAGCATGAGAATTCGCTCGATTGGTCTAAATCCACCTAAATACGTACCTACCTACATCCTTTCTAAGTTCTAACGAAAATGATCAGCGGCTACCACGAAAAACGAAATTCGCAAATTTCGAGGATTTGTCTCTCTCACTCTAATTAAGCCTTCGTTTGAGTAACAGAGAAAAATCCTCGAAATTTACCAATTTCGATTTTCACGGTAGTAGGCCAGTAGGCTTAGCACATGATTAGTGCGACAGTATGTCGCCGCGAGATAAACTATCCATCCCTCTTTTATTCATACAGTTAGCAAAAGATGGAGAATCTATCTCGCGGTGACATACTGACGTACCAGTCATGTGCTAAGCATACAGAGTGCGTAGATGACGCCAAAAGCTGTCGCTCAGTAGCGTATCGTAGTATTCTCTCGTAGGCTTATGATAGTACCGCGTTTAATCGTTTGTCGTCGTTGCCGTCACGTTCTATCAAGTATTCAAGTGCGAAAGTTACGCGTAACACGATAATACTGGACCATCATAAGTCACCGTGTGATGACAGTTGTCACCACCCCAACTCCTGCGGGTATCGTAAGAGTCGACTAAAGGATTGAAGTGTCAGACCATTATTTGATAAAAAATTGATGATGGGCAGCAGCGTCATCATAGTGGACACATTACTGCGATCGCCGATCAGCTTGCCCAGCGCGGCGATTATGGGCATTTACCTCCTAATGCGTTTATACGCATAGTTAATAGGAGAGGCCTATGTCCAGCAACTCCAGTAGTGGAATGTCATAGACTGATGATAGTGATGATGTATGATGTATAAGCCACCTGGGGGGCTATCATGACCTCTTAATGCGATACAGTATTCTATTGACACATCGCGATTCAGATTAGATCCTAAACTGAATTGCATTAGTCTACGAACAAATAAAATATGGAAGCCGTCCGCCATAATAAATTTGCCTTTAAAAAACGGTCCTGAATTTTAGTTGACAAGTGTCACCCCCTCTTCAAAGCATCAGGGTAGGTAATGAATTTCAATATCAACCTATAAAAACTTAAATCGCCATTTAAAAATAGTTGTGATTGATCCATCAAAGTTTTTATTGGCCAAATTCTTTGGCATTTGTCAAAGGTGTTGCGCCGGTGTTAAGAAAAGCGCTATGTTCTGCCTATCTTGGCAGAATTGAACAATTGTTGTTGGGGGTATTTTTGAGCTGGCGTTAGACGTCCATGTTATATATGGTCGCAGGCATTAGTAGATCGTGGTAGCCTTCGGCTCTCAATACTCACATCATAAACAACAGTATTCGCGTTTTCATACACGTATTCCTCGCAGTCAACGACGGTGTTCCTATCGAAGAGACTGGCAGGGCAGGTGGCAGAACTGCCGCTGGACACGTTGGCGAAGCGCTGGCAGCCATCGAAGGAGCTGCCAGACGCTGGGACGGCGTTGAGGATCCAGGAGGGTGAGAATTCTGCTGGCTGGTCGGAGGACTCGCATTCTGGGATGAGACATCTGGAAAATTAAAGGGTTCTATTCATACTTTTCATTTTTCGTGTACCCTTCAGTCATTTTGGACTTTGTTTGGGTTTAATAGAGAAATTCTGACCTAGTAAACTAGACCGAAGATGATTAGTCCCCAGTTATATTATTTTAGTAAAGTTCAAATTAACAATTTTGTACCGTTTGGCGTAGAAACTTTAGGTTCATGGGGCCTAGCGCACGCAAATTGTTTGCTGAGATCGCGAAACGTCTGGTTGACGTAACTAGCGACGAAGAGCATCCTCGGTACAATGCCACAAGGGCCAATCTTAGATATAAGTTAGGTTAAGTGGGTTAGTTAGATTTGATCTATGTATATAAATTGTACAGTTTTATTTACTTGTATTCATTTTAAAGATGGATGCTATATCCACTCCACTGTTCCCTTTTGATATTTTGCATAGGTATGGAACATTCATCAAAAGGTAATGCTTCTTTTTAATTGAGAACTTAATGGTGTATGATGCCAATTATTTAATTGATTAAAATAATACTGAATTTTGAAGAAAATACCATTTCCTATCATCATATAATTTATTAATTTCTTATGATAACTGAGTATATAGTTATACAGTATGTTTATTATATACATATACTGTTTTATGTGTGTTTACTAGTTTCTAAAAATAAAATATTTAAAAAAATATATGTTGCCATACTGTATGCCATAAGTGCCATAACATAACTATGTTGAGACAATACAACTATGTACTCGTATATTATGTTCCTAATTGGGGGATAACTACTTAAAATCACAACACGTGTAGGTAGGTTTACCTACGCGTGTTGTGATTTTAAGTAGTGACGTATGTAAACAGATGTTCTCGAGAGACAGGTATTCAATATAAATTCAATTAATCACATTATTAGACATTGGATAATATTTTTATCAGTTTAATTTATAGGAAAATTTCTGATAAATTGGCTTATCTTAAGGAAAGCAGACGAGCATAAATTACATAATACTAATAGCTTCTTAGCCACAGCCGAAAGGTTGTCTAATGATTGCCGAAAGAAGCTAAACCTTTTAAAATAAGAATGATTTTAGTTCTGGCTATTTGCTACTTCATACGAGCGAAGCGCAGGCCATATCACTACAAAATCGTGGGTACAGAACACTGTGTGAATAGTACCACCCACTACCCACTGACATAAAAATTCACACATGTGTATTAGCAATAGCAATAGTGTAATATGAGAATATCATGTGTATGCGTAGAAAGGCTTAGGTTTTTCTTTACGTAACTTTTGCAACACTCGGCGAGACGGTTTTCTTCGAAATTGTTGACGCTGTAAAATACCGTAATCTAAGGCTGCGTTTCCACCTGATATGTGAGAGGATGTGTTTCCATACAAATGACACCTATTAATGACTCGAGCGAGGTGTCATTTGTATGGAAACACATCCTCGCACATCTACGGTGGAAACGCAGCTTTAAGCTTTACTCTACTCTGAGTTGGACGCAGAGCTACTACCGCGAACTTCGTAATTCGTAAATTTCGAGGATTTGTCTCCGTCACTCTAACGAAGCCGTCAAAGTCAAAGTGATTTATTTGTTGACGTCATTAAAGCGACAGATAGAAGACCTTCAAATTTGTGCATTACAAAATTTGCGGCAGGGTAAACAGGCAAGGGGAAGCGTGACGGTCAGTAGCGGAATCATGAGCTGCCTCCACGTTATTAACGCGGACTTATGCCGCGGCCACGACATTGGTCTAAAGCGACCGGCTTAGCGGAAAACCATACGTGTGAGAGGGAGTACCCATATCGGCATACCGCTCCAACTCATGGATTCGCTCGCCGCTGGTCGCCTTATGCCGCGGCCACGACATTGGTCTAAAGCGACTGGCTTACCGGAAAACCATACGTGCGAGAGGGAGTACCCATATCCGCATCCCGCTCCAACTCATGGATTCGACGAGTTGGAGCGGGATGCCGATATGGGTACTAGAGGGAGCACCATACGTTTTCCGCTAAGCCGGTCGCCTTAGACCGATGTCGTAGCCGCGGCGTTAGACCAATGTCGTGGCTAAGCCATTAGACCAATGTCGTGGCCGGGCCATTAGACCAATGTCGTGGCCGGGCCTTTACTTTCGGTCCGGCTCGCACGCACCAATACAACAGTACCAGCGGGATGGATAGAAAGTTAGTCCGCGTTAATGAAACGGCGGCAGGTCATGGTGAGCACACTGCATCTGCGCTAACTGGCGGCCACTTTGCATAATTTTGACGAACGATCTATATTGAAGGACCTTGCGGATTCTTCGAAACATGATTCGTTGATTTTGTAGAGTGGGGGATAGAACAGCGAATGCTCTTTTGGTCTGCATGCACCTTCAGATTGATTCTCAGCACGCTCGGATCAAATATGAAAAAAAAAAACAAAATGGCGGTGGTGGCCAGCTAACATAATTTTGACCTCGAGTCGACATTGTGGGATCTGTCGAATAACGATTTTCAGCACGCTAGTTAGGATCGAAAGTGACGAAAATCAACAAGGACCTATAGGATTCTCAGATATCGATTTTCAGCACGCTAGCATAAAGAAAATTGGTAGACATTTTCCATAATTTTGGTCTCGCATTCGTGAGACATTGAGGGATCTTGACATAAATAAATAATAAATAGATATCTCGAGACATCTTACACAGATTGACCTAGTCCCACGGTAAGCTCAATTAAGGCTTGTGATGAGGGTACCAGGCGAAAATGTATATAATAGATACATATAAATAGGTACTTAAATACATAGACAGCCATGACCAAGGAATAAATTAAATATTTGTGATAAATAAATACACAAATAATGCTTTTGCCGGTATTCGAACCCGGAACTTCCCGCTTCGTAGGCAGGGTCAATATCAACTAAGTTGCGGAGGTGGATGAATGAAGAAATTTATGATAGCGGGACCTTTTTACAATGTTGACCTTAAATTCATATTAAGGGTTTGTCGGAACATTAGTTCATTAGATATCGAATACCGATTATTTACATATGGGTATAAAAAAATAAATCAAGATGTACCTTTGTTTTGTATACAATTTTGATGTCGGACTCTTAAATTTAATATCAATTCGAAACTATATTAAAAAACTGGCAAGAGCATGGGGGCCCCACAGTGGGGCATGTCGTAGTTATTAAAAAACGGCTAGAGATCGTTTTTAAAGCTATTTTAAAGTATTTGTTATTGTTCATTCTTCATGATTTTCTTGATTTTTTTTCATGTTTTTATTTTACTCTGGAGCGGTTATTTCCAAAAATACGGGGATTGACTTAAAGAAACTTTATTTTGAGACCCTTATTCTTTTTCAAAAACTTATTCAACGATACACCCACCCAACACTATAGGGGACCTCCCCGGACCGTAAAAAAATCTATTTTACATTTTTTCTAATTTTTTCCATTTTATTTTTTAGAGTTTTCTATAGTTTTTTAGAGTTTTAAAATTTTTTTCTGTGACTTTGTCGGCATTATTAATATTTTACTTATACCTGTTCCTACCAAATTGCAAATTTCTAGTAGGTACTAATGGCCACTGAGCTATGCTGCGGACAGACAGACGGACATGGCGAAACTATATGGGTTCCTAGTGTAATCATCATCATCATCATCATCATCATCAGCCTATGATAGTCCACTGCTGGACGTAGGCCTCTCCTATTAACTATACGTATAGACGCATTAGGAGGTAAATGCCCATAATCGCCACGCTGGGCAAGCGGATTGGCGATCGCAGTAATGTGTCCACTATGATAACGCTGCTGCCCATCAACAATCTTTTATTAAATAATGGTAAGTGACACTTCAATCCCTTAGGACTCTTACGACACCCACAGGAGGAGTTGGGGTGGTGACAAATGTATTCTTACTGCCTTCACCACACGGCAAAATGTAATACTGAACTCTAAAAAGAAGAAAGTGAAGTTGGATATACGTACCACTTGTATAAAGAATGATAAATATGTTTAGACATCGCAAATCGCCAGGCCCCAATTTCATCACATTGACAAGTGCTACAACTGTAAATTTTCTTTTTCTCCAATCGGGGGCGTCTATAGGCTACAGTTACCGCTTACCAACGGAAGGGTCGTGCGTTTTTTTGCCACCAATATAAAATGTAGTGCAGAAACTTTAATTAATCAGCAGTAAATAACTACTTTTTTGCGAAGCAAAATTACAATTGTCACAAAAAACACGACAATTGGGATGATGACTGTAGTTAAAATAAATTATTTAACATTATGCACGACATAATACACGAAGAAATTATCACTAAGATGTAGATTGAAGTAATTTTTGTACAGAACTTCTATTTAATAAATTGAAAAGAACTTAAAAGAGTAGGTCATTTGGCAGTACTCAAACGTGACGTCACTTTTGAGTATTTCATATAAAATTCCATAGTGGTGATCGTTTTGACAGTTCGAAAAAAGATGCTGATTTGACTTGCCAGTCATCATCCCTATTGTAGCAAAATTCCGACATATTATGCCGAACCACATGTCAAGATTGAATGAAAATTGTACCTACTAAGCCTCGCGACAATTGTCACGGGCTTCGGAAAATGAAAAGTGGTTTATTAACGATGTAATAATGTTATTAGTAATAATTTTATGTTGGTGGCAAATAAGCACGTGGACAGTCCGATAGCAAGCGGTAGCCGTAGCCTACGGAGGCCTGTGACGTCATCAGATTATGGTGAAATAGGCCACAGGTAGTTGGTGATAAGCACCAAAGGCAGTGAAGATTGTAAATTTAATCGGTTTAAGTTTAGGTTCAAATATTATCTTTATGTGTAACTTATTGTGAGTGCTGTTGCATGCCTGTTATTGAGGTACGGGCCGGTCATGTACCCTATTTTCTTTTTTTATTAATATTGTAAGCCTTGTATTTTGTTGGTGTGTCTTACAAATAAATAAATAAGATGGGTATTATAATAGGTAGCCTCAAAATGTAAACCGTTTATGTACTTAGCCGCCCCAATTGTTGACCTCTTTGATTGCTTCATCTTAAATCGGGAAAGTGCTGACATCCAAGAGTTTTTACCACGGAATTTATATTCGCGCTTTTTTAAATGTTCATAAAAAGCCAACCAAACACCTACCTCGTGTTAATCCTCGCTGTGGTGAACACATATTCACTGGACGCGATGCCACTGAAGATGACCACCAACGCAGCCAGCACCACCGTCCGACCCTGGAACCATCCGAACTGCCCGATCTCCTCCACCAGAATCTTGTCCAAATCTACTCGATTCTTCTCTTCACCTTCTTCTACTTTAACATCACTTGGATAGGATAGGTCTTCATTTGTCGGGATATTCCCTAAATCTACGCTAGTCTTTTTTTCACTAGGCTCCATTTTGTTTGTTTTGGAGCGAACCGGTAGGCTCCTCGTTAATGAATAGCCTACAAGCGATGCGTTTCTTTTTTTATTACAAAGCCATTGATAAATATTGATTAGGATGTGGAGCAATAATTCATGTGCAGATTATCTTTATGGCGACTAGCTGTGTGCAGGCCTGCTGGGTTGCAAGTCATCGTGGATTAAGATCCGGTTGAAAAGTTGACTTGACGTTTTTTTTATAAATTATAGTACTTTACCCTCTAGATTGGCCAGTGAATCATATCGTCAATATTATTGAGTCCGCTGGATGTGGACGTTCATTATATTGTTCACAATTATTTATCATATTTATGAATTTTCTAACCCTGGACTATCATTATCCATGTTACTATACCAATATTTATTTATTTACCAGACCTGAGACCTGGTCGCAGGCAGACACCACGGGTGTAACGTCATGCCCGAAACGCCAGGATATAATTTAACGTAAGTTTATGCGATTAAGTCCCGTTTGTCTTTAAAATATGAGTGATAATCGTGAAAGTTTAAATTACTAGACCAAGGCCAAAGCCCGATGTGTACCGTAGGCCTCGACTTAAATTATGTGTTAATAACCCGGTTCGCTAAATCTGTACATATATCACAGATAATAGGTATTAATTACAGCCCCTGAGATCTATGAACGAGCTTTTGAAAGTTATAGATTAACCCACCATTTTTTCGATAGCCTGTGATTTCAACATATAAGGCTCACTTATAACTGTTAAATCGACAAATCAAAGAAAGAGGGAAGGAGAAGAGGAAAGAGGGTTGAAATTAAGTCTTGACGGCGATGACGGGTTGAGATAAAGGTTAAACAAACAACAAACGGGACTTACATTTACTTTCATCCTGACGTTTCGGACATGACGTTACACCCGTGGTCGCATGCAGACTAGCGAGAAAATGTATCAACACCAGGGTTCACAACACTCACAACATCCAATGGCTTCGAAATTGATGCTTTACCACGCTTTGTTGTTGAAATCCGGACCAAAACTCTGGATTGACCTTTAAAATAATTAAAGTCCTACCAACCGAACGTATTCATCATAGCCGAAAAGTACATACGTGTGAAGCTATTGAAATAAAAAAACATCGAAACTTCAATCAAAATGAGGGCAAGGAATATCGTCCGCGTGAAATCCTGTGATTTACAAATGTAGCGTGATGAAACCACAATGTTGAAGCCATTTTGGATATTGTGTTTAGGTCTAGTAACAACCCTAGCCTTAAACTGAATAATTAAGACCAAGTGCGGGTATTTCGCAAAATCCACACAGTTAGAAGATGTTGCTACGTATATAAATATTGGATGTCAGAGCGGTGCAGGCATCAGCCGCGAAAGCTGAGCACGTGGGTTCGATTCCCATCTCGGACGTTGGTTATCTTGGTCGTTTTTTCTTTGGTATATCTACATCCAATATAATTTATGTAGTATAAGTAATGTGGCTACTGGAGGAAAAATAAAAGAACAAAACAAAATGTTTAGTCAATAAATGGTTTGATTTGTGTTTTCACAATTACTTTAAAAAAAAATATTCAAAAAAGCAATCAGATTTCGTCAAAGACAACCACGGCTTAAATGGTTCCAAATGGTTTACGAGTATACTTACTTCATCTTAAAGCTTTGCATCAGGTTTCCAATCACCCTATGTATATGATATGTCTTTGCTACTTCGAATACCTAATTAGATAATATTCTTTGCAATGTTTTATATTCGATATGTCTGTCTGACATGGCTATTAATCTGATTATCACATTAGAAAACGTACAACGCGAACAGCATGCGTGTGAAGTCGCGGGTACAGCTAGTATTTTTATAAATATGTTTGAACCATACAGCGCATCCCAATGTTCGAAAGTTTCAGGTACCTATTCGAATATTAGGATATTTTCTAATTTTATTCGAATAGTTTTAAGAATAACATAAAAAGTAAAAATGCAGGTCAAATTACATTCATTTGCATTTGTTATCCTACAGTAGGTAATCAACAAAGATAACGATAGAGATAATCAGATTGCAGGCATATTCTAACTATTCGTTTGGTTTGTATACGGAAACCTTATTTTGCTTGAGTGTACCAGTATTACACGAAAATTCTTAAAAAAATAGTTTCCTAATGCAATAATGTAATTTCATTGATGCAGAATTACAATTAAAACTCACTAATTGTTGTAAAGTGCTTTATTTTAATGTATTGGTGTATGAATAAATATTCGAATTCCTTATGCCGTATTATTCGAATACCTACTAAAATGAACCGAATTTTCGAAGTTTTCAAATACTCGAATGTAGTCCCTAGTCTTAGTAAGTTTATTTATGTAACAGTTTATAATAATAGCGTAATACTGTAACTGTGCTTCCTTGTACACATTCTAGAAATATGCAAAGTCAGAAAATATCCAGAATTAAAAAAAACGCAAAGACGCGCTACGAGCTCGAGAAATTTAATGCGCTACAAAGGCAGAATATTGTAGCCATCCTCGCGTCTAAATGTTTTTTTCTACCAGGCCTATTGTAATGTCAATAGAAATACGAGTACCGACATCATAAGTTTCCTGGAGAACTAAAATAGAAGAAACTTGTGAAAATGCATTTATCCGTAAGCCTAAACAGTAGTATTGACACACAGATCGACCTGTACCTACACTCGGGTAGGCCCCGGCCACATGACCACGGTGCGGCGTCGTAAACGTAAAACGGCGCGGCGTCGTGGCATTGCACGTTATCGCACCGTGGGAAATTACGGCGCGGCGTCGTGGCATTGCACGTTATCCCACCGTGCGAAATGAGGGTTTTCGATAATTTTTCTGCCACCAGGCGGCGCTTCGTACGTACCTGGTCTCGACAACTGTCAGATTCATACTATTCATAGGCACCTGGGCCTAAAATATTGAAATTCTATTTTATTTGGAAGAGAATTGATTTTGTAATGGATTACGACTATTACACGGTCATCGAACTGAAGACGGAGCTATAAAACAGGCGCGCAAAGTCACTGGTATTCAAAATAATTACTTTAACTTTGTTCATTTCATGAGAATTGACTTGGAACTATTTTATTTATTTATTTTAGGTAACAATATGCCTAAAGTAATGGTTTTCAGAATAAATAAACCTATAAATATGTTGAAAATTAAATGCGCGTATTTATTTTGACAGTTCGTTAAACGGTCGGCTCAGTGCTGCCATCTCACCTCCCCATAGCGGCAGAAAAAGTATCAAAAACCCTCATTACGACGCGGCGCCGGGCAAATCCACGTTGTCGCGACGGGCAGTTTAACGTTGCGGTGCCGTGTGGAGTAGATGCATAAGTTGTTGATTTTCAGTGTTATCACATGATGCCTATTATACAAAAAAATTGTAATTTTTGTCGTCGTGAAAATATTTGTATACATTAAGTTGTTGATTTTCAGTGATATTTAATGAGGCTTTTATAGACTTCAATCCTGTGATTTATTGAGATGTTTAATAAATACTGTTTCCTATTTTTATATACAAGTTGTTGATTTATATTTAGAGATATTAATTGATGCCATAAAAACTAAAAATATCTGTTTTATGTAGATTCTTGATGAATACTTTTAAATAAGTTGTTGATTTTTAGTGATGATGATGCCATAAAGACTATATGGATACACATATTATTTAAGCTAAATGTTGTCATCTAGAGTAATAATTATTTTTACACTGGTTCATTAATCATTAAAACATAAAAGTTGCTAATTTATATTATTAATTATTTCCCAATAGTTAAAATGTTGACTTAGTACTTGTATAAACATTCTTGTTTAAGTGACAATAAACAATAACATAAATATATAGTTTTGAATTCTTACCTTATTGTTAATCCCAACATCTCCAGAGGTCCAACTGGTTTCCTAATTACGTGTTGCTTTTTTAAACGAGGTGATATTTTCCATAAGAGTTCTTCAAAACTTGACATAGACATTCTAAAATAATCATAAAACTTGTGATCACTTGTTTTCAGTGCCTTGTACTTCCTTATGAAATGACTTCCATCATGATTAATAATAGAAAGATATGGATTTATCCATTATTTTCTTTTCCTTTGATTTTTCTTCATGTTTCTTCTTATAAGTAACAAGAGCAGAATACGTGTTATGGGATCCATGTCGAATTGCAGACTGATCGCAAAAATGTTTGGAGAAGTATGAGAAGGTACGGCGTCGTGGTACAACGTGACACCGCACCTTGCATCTAATCCACACGGCACCGCAACGTTAAACTGCCCGTCGCAACAACGTGGATTTGCCCGGCGCCGCGTCGTAATTTCGCACGGTGGGATAACGTGCAATGCCACGACGCCGCGCCGTAATTTCCCACGGTGCGATAACGTGCAATGCCAAGACGCCGCGCCGTTTTACGTTTACGACGCCGCACCGTGGTCATGTGGCCGGGGCCTAAGACCGCACTATTTTTCGGTGAGTTGAAAGGATGTCACAAAAAATCATAAATTTATTCTCACTAACTTTTACCTGCAGATGTGTGATGTACGTGATAAAAAAGAAATCAAGCTTTCAATATAAATTTACTTGATGCCGCTCAACCGAATAGATTAGGAGTAATCGACACTCAAACTTGCACATTTTTTTTTTCAATACACCTAACCGAAAACCTTCTTGGCTTGAGATCGGATTAGTATCTAATTTCAATTCTAAAGTAAGGAGAATAAGCTGCATAGCTTCCTGTTAAACATCGTTATTTTTAAACGTTCCTAGCTCACGACTTATGCGGCTGAGCGGTTGCTGCATACTAGCGAGAGGGGCGGGGTGAAATGGCGTCATGCGTAATATTGCCAGTGATGAAAAAATACTACTATTTTAGTAGATATTGCGGTCATCCGATTTTACATTAGATCCGATCTTAACCGAGTGTACCTTAAATAAACTAAAAAATGTTAACTTGAATATAGAATTGCGACTTGGGGAATGTGTTACTTTAGTTTAGTTAGTATTATTTTAGTTTTAAGAATATTTCGTTTTTTTTCATGAATTATTATATTTATTATCTGCGTGTATTATCTTTGTAAATGAATTCATAGAATTAACTAGATCTATTTGAATACGTAAATTAGTGCTTTCCTCTTCATTTGCTGCGCCCAATAGGGTACAATAATGAGGTCAATAATTATTCATGTTTATTTTCCACATATGCAACCATTATGTGCAATAAATAATTGAGTTTGGACAACGATCTTACTAATTGTGGGATTATCGTAACACTGAGATCTATACTATGCGTCATTAATTCTTATCGAATTGATAGTCTTAAGACTACCTATCTCGCGACTATCTGCGATCTTAATTGATTTATAAAATAAACAATTGTCTATCAATATCGACATAATAATGTCAAGACAAGTAACGTCGAACAAAATAAATAAGTCATCTGAAAATCGGATCCATTATTCACGCTATCAAAACTAAAATGCCTTGCGTAATGTTGACCAACAAAAAAAATTAATCAAATCGGTTTGAGTAGAAAGAAACGATTTTCATAACTACCGGTTCTCCCATAAATAACCAAACTTTTCAGTAAATCTATGTATTTATTTATTTGAAGTCACGTCATCATTGTTTTCATGTCGGCATTTACGGGGTTCAGTGGATAATAAAGAAAACATCTTCTTTATTATAATCTAAGCAGCTAAAATACTTCGTTGGAAAAACAAAAGTATGCTGCACATTAAAATATTATCTAAGTATTAATAATATGAATGAATGGTTCACAAGGTTTAATAATAAAAAACAATAACAACTTAACAATAATATTGACTACAAACTACATCGCAGAAAATAAATTTGTAATAGTACTTATTCTTAAAATAAAAAGCTAAGTAAAATTAACCCAACAAAGACCTTAAAAGAACCTAATGATCTAAACCGCCCCGATTGGTTCCCGAGATCCCGACTTCCGCCGCAAAGGTGCGTTCACGCATCACGCTCGCTGCGTTTCCGCGCTGAATCACGATGGACACTGGACAGTCTCTGTTCCGAACGAACCGGAGCGGGGATCAAGGCCCCATCCAGGCGTCGTCCTATAGGTAGTTCCCTAAGAAAACTAAATAAAGAACTAAATGAATCCAGTATTATGCATTTTAACTATTTGACTTGTCAACAACTCGTATCTGTTCGACTCTTTTTGATTAATCTTCACTCTACATCAGATCATCAGTCTTTTTAATTGTAAGGATTAAAATAATTCGGGCGGCTGCGAAAAGGCCGCGAGTTGTTCACATCCCGCAGAGCACCAAATTATAGCACCATACACCAGATGGTGATATGTATGGCGATATACAGGGTGTAATCGTTAAGTGTGGCCACACTTATATGGCCATAATTCCGTAAATATAACAGATATCAATAAACTTCCAACTGATATCGAAAGTGCATTACCCAACGAATAAAATTGCATTAATAACTTTTTCTAAATAGATGGAGTCATATTAAAAATACTAAGTTAAAACGCTCCCATACATTTAGTATGACGACTGGCCTTAAAAAACGTCGGGTGTCATAACAGATAAAACTGTTAGAGATTCGTTATTTGTACGAATACATTGTAATAAAATAATAATACTACCATTTATGAAATAATTAATCTAACATTTATTTCTAAATAAATAAATATTCGTATTAAACTACTCTTTGAATGAACGTTTACGTACTAAATGTATGGAAGGGTTTGAAGTTAATATTTAAGATATTTCTGATTTTATTTAAAAAAAGTTATTACTGTAATTTTACTCGTTGGGTAACGTACTTTTGATATCAGCTAGAAGTTTTCTGGTATCTGCTATATTTACGGAATTATGGCCTGGCAACACTTAACGATTACACCCTGTATATTTCGAGCAGCACACTTTTCCAATTTAGAAACTTGTCCACGAGGTGGGGTCTCCTACTGCTCAGTTGTTTCGTATCGTCATTGGAGTCTGGTAGCCTGGTGTCAGACATAGGTTTACGATTTAGTATTTTGTCCATGACGAGAGATAAAGGCTCATAAGTCTACTGATTGCTTCTCCTATTACTGAGATTTTCCGCATCCTTAATTGGACGTAATTATGCAAAAGGGAACAAACCCACATGCATTTTTCGTTCTAATTAACAGTTTAAATCACAAGAAACAAAGTCAATCTTTAAAATGACAGATTCGTCTGGATTGGTTCCCTTTTGCATAATTACGTCCTGGTGTCTGATAGTCTGGTGTCAAGTATAGGTTGACAATTTAGTCGTTTGTCCATGACGTGAAGGTGCATTCAGACCAAACGAACATTCGCTGTTCTATCCCCCACTCTACGAAATCAACGAATCACGTTTTGTGTAACGATCGAATTTCGTAGAGTAGGGAGGGGGTTAGAATAGCGAATGCTCGTTTGGTCTGAATGCACCTTGAGATAAAGGCTCGTAAGTCTACTGATTGATTCTCCTATTGCTGAGTTGTTCCGCATCCTCGATGGTGTCTGGTAGCTTGGTGCCCAGGGTTTCCGGGGTGGTGAAAATGAGAGAGCCGGACAGCAGTGCTGCGCTCCCGAATAATACTGACGGGAAGGGTGCCCATACCTCCGTGGCCTGTGGATGTTACAGATATTTTTATGTGAGTAAATAATCACCATAAAAATACTAATATTTTTATTTAAGTAGATAATCACCATAAAAAATACAGAGGGATATGACGAAACAAGAGTCTAGCAAAAAGAGTAGCGATAAAGTGATAATGATAACACTGTGGTCTCGTCCGTTCCAAATTAATATAAAGAATACGGGAAAAGAGTAGAAGTTAAAAAGTAGTTTTTAACTTCTACTCTTTTCGGTCAGACTGTACAAAGGTGCACGTCACGTCATGCATGGTACATGTTCGATTAGAATGAATAAAAAAAAAGTTTTTTGCGTAAAGCTTAGTTTATATGTATTTGCAAGTTATTGCTGCAAGTTTTGAGATGAAACTTCGAAAAAGAGTGAGTGGTCCTTTATCTGCAACTCTTTCTTGCATAAGCTCGTAACTTCGTGTCTACTCAGCTTAACGACATTTTGTGTAAAAATACTACTTAGGTAGGTACTGACTTTCGTTATACTACTGATCACATAGTACCTAGTTTTATTTTGAAGTCAGAATGATCCTGTGACTGACTGAATATACAAACGATACTCCTCCTGGAGTATGTGTGGCTGCTCCCGCGTGTCCGCTACTGCAGCTGTGGCCGGGTCGCATCCCACAAAGGTGGGACGGTCGTTGCACCGTCATTTGGGGATGGTGATGAGAGGCTGTTGAAGGAAGAATGATCCTCATGGTCTTTAAAACGTATTCTTACCAAAGCTGGAGTGAGCGGCGCTGTGATGGATCCCAGCCGGCCAATCATGGACGAGAACGCGAACAGGTTGTGTCTGTACTTGGTGGGGTATATCTCGGCGGTGTACACGTACAGTGACGTCATCACGATGGCGATGCAATACTTTCCGATCAAGTACACTGCCATGGAAAGACCGTCGTAACCTGGAAAGAACAGAACAAAAAACAAATCGGGGATGAGAATTATTTACTCATTCCGTATCTTTAGAATGTAAACATCAGCATCGTCATTTGATAGGATTGATGATGGGTAGCAGCGTCATCATAGTGGTCACATTACTGCGATCGCCAATCCGCTTGCCCAGCGTGGCGATTATGGGCATTTACCTCCTAATGCGTTTATACGCATAATCAATAGGAAAGGCCTACGTCCAGCAGTGGACTATCATAGGCTGATGATGATGATGATGATGATGATGATGATGATGATGATGAGAATGTAAACGCAAATTTGGATGAAAACGAGATTAATAGCAATTTCAATTATTAGCAAATGAATCCAAAGTTTGTTCCAAGACTATTCAGGTTTCCGGCTTTCCTTACTTAGAAAGCACACTGAAGATAAACTCTGGAAGCTTAAGGCTAATGAACTAAATTAGTCTTAAGTAGTCTTTTAACTTTCAATCCGGAGGTCATGGGTTCAAATCCTGGCTCGTACCAATGAGTTTTTCCGAAACTTATGTACGGACTATCAGATGATATTTACCATTACCTTTCGGTGACGGAAAACATCGTGAGGAAACCTGCATACATCCGCGAAGAAATTCAAACGTGTATGTCAAGTTCTTAACCCGCGTAGGGCCAGCGTGGGGACTATAGCCCAATCCCTCTCATATATGAGAGGAGGCCTGTGCCCAGCAGTGGGACATTATATAGGCTAATATATACATATACTCTTTTAAAATTAAATTCTGGGTTGACCACGTCAAGCTTGTGTGAAATTTTTCTTTTTTTTAATAATCGATTTTTACGTAGTTACCTTCCGGCATGAACGCGAATGTGAACTGGCAGGCCGCACACAGCCAGTATCCGCAGATCAGCACCGGCTTTCTTCCAATACGGTCCAACAGCAAAATGGCCGTCCAATACCCTGGAATCTCCACCGCTGCTACCGCCACAAAGTTCAGGTACCCATTACCAACGAGGTTCACAGCGTTTATATTCATCCCGTAATATACTAGCGTATTTGTGATCCACCATATGGGACAAACTAGACATCTTAAGAGTAAAGTTTTTGATTTAAAGACTAAAATCGGGAGCCATTGTTCTTTAGGCTTGACTGTATTCTTCTCAGCCTCTGCGGAAGCTCTAAGCGCTTCTAAAGATTTCTGTGATAGCTCTTTCCTGTTCCAAGTGGCTACTTTCTTGAGGATCTGTTCGGATTCTTCGTAGCGGCCCTTGCTCATGAGCCAGCGGACAGATTCGGAGAGGATCCAGAAGTAGCAAACTACGAGGAGCTGTGGTGCGTAGAGGACCTGGAAATAGAAATAGAAGTAGAAGGATTATGTACGAAAATCACACATAATCTACTCGTAAATCGATGGCCCCTGTGTAAATCATCGAATGGTAAAAATACGTTAAAAGACTTTCGATGTTTTACGTAGGGATCGAAATGTTTGCCCAAATCAAAGTATCGTGATATATAATCAAGTGAATCATAAAATAACACAATCAACAGAGATATTTTTTTTTAAGTATATTTAATTACTGCTACTCGAGTAGGTATAATATTCTCATGTATTTTCTCTCAACTTTTCCATTTTCCAACAAGTTTCCATTTTTGTACCCTTGCATTGTGATTAAACGGTGCCCTTTCAAAAACCACTATGTTATACAGGAACTCTGAATAATGTCTATATAATCTAAGGCAAGTTTTTTGTCTGCACATCCAAAAGTCTCGCTCAACAAATGTAAAGGCATTGTGACACATGGTCCAAAAAGCTTTTGATGCTACCTGCATATCCTAAGTCAAGCCATATTTCTTTCCATATATCTAAGGCAAGCCTATTTCAGTCCAGTGTTAAACGTAATAGGCCTCTCCTATTAACTATGCGTATAGATGCATTAGGAGGTAAATGCAATAATGCTTATAACCTATAAAGCTGCTGCCCAACATCAATCTTCTATCCAAGAATGGTGAGACTTGAATCCCTTAGTAGGCTCTTACGACACCCGCGGGAAGAGTTGGGGCGGTGAGAAATGTATTCTTACTGCCGTCATCACACCTTCGGTCGATGTACAATTGTAAATTAGAGGATAAGGCCCAGATAGAGAAAGATAATATTATAATAATAATGTATTACTGACCTGAGTGAGCGTACGCCAGGGTTGCACGCCCCACGCGATGAAGCCTAGCACGACTTGGCCCAGCGCGAACAATGTGGAGATGGTGGCGCCGGCGACCACTCGGTACTTGGGTCCGACCAGTTCCGTTACTGTAATGTATTATCAACTTAAGCCAATAATATCACGGCTGAAGAATAAGATCCCGATCAACGTCGTACTATGGAGGAGGTATCCAGTTGAGGAATGATACATACTGGTAATGATGATGACGCTCTATAGAAGTTGCACCTAGCTTTAATTTATATAAGTAGACTACGAGATAATTGTTGCTGTTGGGTTTGTGAATATACCTAGGTGGTGGTGGTAGGTGGACCTACTTAAATAGTAGGCAGCACTGTAGCTCTAATGAGTTATTCGAAAGGATTGCGTTCGTGTCGCCTTAAAAAAACAGAAGGGCCCACCGTTTTAAAGACAAATAGGCCAAGTCGATCAGTAGATAAAAGAACTGATGCAGGGATCATCTAATATGCTTCACAGCATCAAACTATGTATTTATAGCATATATCAGGAGGGCTCACTACGATCTACTAATGCGATTGAGTTTAGGACCTCATCTGAATCGCGATGTATCAGTTCCTATCAGGGCCGGATTTAGAGGTTGAGAGGCTTCGGGGCAACAAAGGAGTGGAGGCCCCCTGTCCCCCAATTATTTTCCAAATAAAGTAGACATTTTTTTTTTCAGTCAAGTTTTTGAATAAATATTGTTTTGTGGAAACAAGTACCTATACATTATTTTATTATTTAACAAACATCTAAATATAACCGGATACGAGAATTATCTGAAATTAAATTTTAGCGTTAACGAACGGAATCTTCCAAACTTTTTTCGTCGAAAAATCATTGATGATTTCGCTGAAATCTAATTCCCGGAGATCATAAGATCACTTTCAATACTCAAAAAAAATGTACTAGTTGGAATTTGTTTTTTTTTTCCAAATCTCTATTGTGGGGTGCCCTCTTTTGTGGAGGCCCAGGGCTGTAGCCCCGGTTGCCCCTCCCTGAATCCGGCCCTGGTTCCTATAACATAACTGACAGAATTGCATTTAAGAGATCATGGTAGTCCTCCTGTCCTAACGCAAAAATTGGAAATTTTAAAATTACTATCATCGTCACAGTCTCTCCAATAATAAATAAAAATTGTTTATTTCAGACTAGTGTCCTTACAATAATGGGATCGTCAATCAGCGATAGGTGTTTCGCATAACTTACCCAAAATATAGCAAGACGAATACGCGCCACGCCAAGCGTAGACTCCAGCACCTCAAGCGCAAGGAACCACTCGTAGCTGTTCACAAAAGAGCGGACCAGCCCGATCCATCCAGTGTTGAAGGCGTTTATTGTGAAAGCCATAAGGCAGCCCCACGGTCAATGTAGCTATGGTTATAGGATCGTCAGCGACAGGTTCGCATTCATCATTATCATTATATCAGCCGAAAAATCCACTGCTGAACATAGGCCTCCCCCAAAGATTGCCATTATGACCAGTCCTGCGCCACCCGCATCCAGCGGACTCCTGCGACCTTCACCAGGTTATCAGTCCGCCTTGTGGGGGGCCTACCCACGCTACGCCTTTCGGTACGCATTACTTACCCAAAATATAGCATGATGAATACGCCCCAGCGCCAAGCGTAGACTCCAGCACTTCAAGCGCAAGGAACCATTCGTAGCTGTTGACGAAAGAGCGGACCAGCCCGATCCATCCAGTGTTGAAGGCGTTTATTGAGAGGGCCATGCGGCGGCCCGAGCAGTCGAAGATATAGCTATGGTCATAGGATTATCGGCGACAGGTTCGCATCACTTACCCAAAATATAGCAAGATGAATACGCGCCAGCGCCAAGCGTAGACTCCAGCACCTCAAGCGCCAGGAACCATTCGTAGCTGTTCACAAAAGAGCGGACCAAGCCAATCCATCCAGTGTTGAAGGCGTTT
Source organism: Thaumatotibia leucotreta (assembly GCA_025490895.1). Taxonomy (NCBI): domain Eukaryota; kingdom Metazoa; phylum Arthropoda; class Insecta; order Lepidoptera; family Tortricidae; genus Thaumatotibia; species Thaumatotibia leucotreta. The sequence continues at coordinate 42,814 of JALPQI010004995.1, read as the reverse complement.
ATTGTGAGAGCCGTGAGGCAGCCCCAGCGGTCAATGTAGCTATGGTCATAGGATTGTCAGCGACAGGTTCGCATTACTTACCCAAAATATAGCAAGACGAATACGCCCCAGCGCCAAGCGTGAACTCCAGCACCTCAAGCGCCAGGAACCACTTGTAGCTGTTCACAAAAGAGCGGACCAAGCCGATCCATCCAGTGTAAAAGGCGTTTCTTGTGAAAGCCATGATGCAGCCCCAGCGGTCAATGTAGCTAATGGTCATAAGATCGTCAGCGATAGGTTCGCATTACTTACCCAAAATATAGCAAGACGAATACGCGCCAGCGCCAAGTGTGGATTCCAACACCTCAAGTGCCAGGAACCACTCATAGCTGTTCACAAAAGAGCGGACCAAGCCAATCCATCCAGTGTTGAAGGCGTTTATTGTGAGGGCCATGCGGCGGCCCCAGCGGTCAATGTAGCTATGGTCATAGGATCATCAGCGACAGGTTCGCATTACTTACCCAAAATATAACAAGACGAATACGCGCCAGCGCCAAGCGTGGACTCCAGCACCTCAAGCGCCAGGAACCATTCGTAGCTGTTCACAAAAGAGCGGACCAGCCCGATCCATCCAGTCTAAAAGGCGTTTCTTGTGAAAGCCATAAGGCAGCCCCAGCGGTCAATGTAGCTATGGTCATAGGATCGTCAGCGATAGGTTCGCATTACTTACCCAAAATATAGCAAGACGAATACGCGCCAGCCCCAACCGTGGACTCCAGCACCTCAAGCGCCAGGAACCACTCATAGCTGTTCACAAAAGAGCGGAACAGCCCGATCCAGCCGGTATTGAAGGCGTTTATTGTGAGGGCCACGCGGCGGCCCCATTATATCAGCCGAAAGACGTCCACTGCTGAACATAGGCCTCCCCCAAAGATTGCCATTATGACCGGTCCTGCGCCACCCGCATCCAGCGGACTCCTGCGACCTTCACCAGGTTATCAGTCCACCTTGTGAGGGGCCTACTCACGCTACGCCTTCCGGTACGCATTACTTACCCAAAATATAGCATGATGAATACGCGCCAGCGCCAAGTGTGGACTCCAACACCTCAAGTGCCAGGAACCACTCGTAGCTGTTCACAAAAGAGCGGACCAAGCTGATCCAGCCGGTTTTGAAGGCGATTATTGTTAAAGCCATGAGGCAGCCCCAACGGTCAATGTAGCTATGGTCATAGGATCGTCAGCGATAGGTATGCATTACTTACCCAAAATATAGCAAGACGAATACGCGCCAGCGCCAAGTGTGGACTCCAGCACCTCAAGCGCCAGGAACCACTCGTAGCTGTTCACAAAAGAGCGGACCAGCCCGATCCATCCAGTATTAAATGCGTTCAGCGTGAGGGCCACGCGGCGGCCCCAGCGGTCGGAGATGTAGCCGGTGATGGGAAGCACCAGAAGGGTGCCGATGGTGCGAATGGAGCCGATCTGGGAGCGGCGCCATTCCTCGCAGGCCATGCCGAACTGGAACAATTTGAAAATGGAAATTTATGTAATATTGAAAAAAAGCACCAGCTTAGCACCAGATGCTTTACCTTTAAATCGGCTTCTATAGGCTTAGCACAGGATTGAGGCGACAATATTTCGCCGGAAGATAGCCTCTTTTATTCATATAGTTAGTAAAAGATGCAACATCTATCTCGCGGCGACATACTGACAAACCAATCATGTGCTAAGCATACTGGTGGGTCTAAAGTGGGTCGAAGGGAAGGGAAAGTGGGTCATTGTGATGAAAATTGCCAATTTTAGCGTGAAGCATGTTTTTGTACTAGGCTAGGCTATATCTCTATATATATAAACGGCAATGTCCTGACTGACTGACTGACTGACTTAAATCAACGCACAGCCCAAACCGCTGGTCCTAGAGAGTTCAAACTTAGCATGTACATTCTTTATAATGTTTAGAGGCGCACTAAGAACGGATTTTTGAAAATTCATCCCGTAAAGGGGTTAAATGGGGGGTTACAGTTTGTATGGGGAAATAAGATTAGTTGGGCTATTTTATTCGAAACTTCACAGGAATGTTTTTAATAATAAATAAGTAAATACATGTTTCAGGTTTTTTGAAAATTCATCCCTTAAAGGGGTTAAATGGAGGGTTAAAGTTTGTATGGGGAAATAAGATTAGTTGGGCTATTTTATTCGAAACTTCACATGAATGTTTTTAACAATAAATAAGTAAACACGTTTTTCAGGTTTTTTGAAAATTCATTCCCTATGGGGGTTAAATGGAGGGTTAAAGTTTGTATGGGGAAATAAGATTAGTTGGGCTATTTTATTCGAAACTTCACAGGAATGTTTTTAATAATAAATAAGTAAACACATGTTTCAGGTTTTTTGAAAATTCATCCCTTAAAGGGGTTAAATGGAGAGTTAAAGTGTGTATGGGAAAATAAGATTGGTTGGGCTATTTTATTCGAAACTTCACATGAATGTTTTTAACAATATATAAGTAAACACGTATTTCAGGTTTTTTGAAAATTAATTCCCTATGGGGGTTAAATGGAGGGTTAAAGTTTGTATGGTGTTGTCGCTAATTCCATTCAAACTCGTGTATTTATACAATACTTACATTTATTATCTGAAATACTTAAATCTAGTACAATATTATTAACATATCTGTATTATTTCCATTTTAAAACATTAATTTTATATCAAAATCGTCTTTATCAAATTAACAAAAGAAAATCTCTAACATTAGTTTTTTTTAATCAGCCAGCTACTCGCGGCTTCCCGCCAATATTGTTGAGACAACAAGTTGTGTTACGATTTATCGCATGCATCTGCCAAGATGGCTGTTAACTACCTAAATCAGTTTAACATCACCATCAGTGCTGCCGTGATAAGTTTACTGTTTGTTTAAATGATATTATTCACACTTACATTTACACTCTAAGGCAGTACTGATGTCATAGAACGTTTGGTATACATATAATACCACACTGAAACTATGATCTTAATACATTAAGTGTAACAATGGGGAAATAAGATTAGTTGGGCTATTTTATTCGAAACTTCACATGAATGTTCTTAACAATAAATAAGTAAACACGTGTTTCAGGTTTTTTGAAAATTCATTCCCTATGGGGGTTAAATGGAAGGTTAAAGTTTGTAAGAAGGAACCAGATTCGTTGGGCTATTTAATTCGAAACTTCATAGAAGTGTTCTTGCCAATGAAGATGTAGGTACTTATCTACATACCATGTTATATACGAGTAACATAGGTACGATGAATACGTAGATACTTTTAATATTAAATTTTGGTAAGTAATGCAGTTTGCTACATTAAAGGTCATTGTGAGGTTTTATTTTTTAAGTCTAGACAAAACCATATTTATTTGTTCGTTAAGAATATCTACAATTTTGCATGGCGACATATGATTCAAATGTTTGTTTGACAGCTCGCGGGCAGTATATGTAAAAGCAGCGCGGGTACGCGGGCCGCCTCACTGTAAATTCAGCTTTCTAATTCGTGTAGTTTATTTGCAATTAAGTATTTAATTATGTCATACTAATATGCTGTTCAATGAAACAGACTTCAAACGGATTGTAAAAAGGTAAGATTCTACGTCCGGTACTGCGACCCCACACACAGAAACGAACGGCTATCAAAGTAGGTTTTGGGTTAGATTAGAAATGCGACTCCACACAGAAACGAACGACTATCAAAGGAGGTTCAGGTTAGGTTTGAATAGTAACCCCACACAGCAACGAACGGCTTTGAAAGTAGGTTTATGTTAGGTTTGAACTGCGACCCCACACATAAGCAAACGGCTATCAAAGTAGTTTAAGGTTAGGTTAAAACTGCGACCATTGCGATTCCACGCAGAAATGAACGGTTATTCAAATAGGTTTAGGTTAGGTTAAAAACTGTGACCCCACAGATAAGCAAACAGCTATCAAAGTAGGTTCAGGTTAGGTTAAAACTGCGACCCCACACATAAGCAAACGGCTATCAAAGTAGGTTTAGGTTAAGTAAGAACTGCGACCAGTGCGACACCACACAGAAACGAACGGCTATTAAAATAGGTTTATGTTAGGGTAAAACTGTGACCCCACACATAAGCGAACAGCTATCAAAGAAGGTTTAGGTTAGGTTAGAACTGCGACCCCAAACAAAAGCAAACGGCTGTCAAAGTAGGTTTAGTTTAGGCTAGAACTGCGACCCCACACATAAGCGAACAGCTATCAAAGTAGGTTTAGGTTAGGTTAGAACTGCGACCCCACACAAAAGCAAACGGCTATCAAAGCAGGTTTAGTTTAGGTTAGAACTGCGACTCCACACAAAAGAAAACTGCTATCAAAGTAGGTTAGGTTAGAACTGCGACCCCACACAAAAGCAAACGGCTATCAAAGTAAGTTTAGCTTAGGTTAGAACTGCGACCCCACACATAAGCGAACAGCTATCAAAGTAGGTTTAGGTTAGGTTAGAACTGCGACCCCACACATAAGCAAACGGCTATCAAAGCAGGTTTAGTTTAGGTTAGAACTGCGATCCCACACAAAAGAAAACGGCTATCAAAGTAGGTTAGGTTAGAACTGCGACCCCACACAAAAGCAAACGGCTATCGAAGTAGGTTTAGTTTAGGTTAGAACTGCGACCCCACACAAAAGCAAATGGCTATCAAAGTAGATTTAGGTTTGGTTAGAACTGCGACCAGTGCGACCCCACATAGAAACAAACGGCTATTAAAATATGTTTAAGTTAGGTTACAACTGTGACCCCACACATAAGCAAACAGCTATCAAAGTAGGTTCAGGGTTAGTTTAGAACTGCGGAATAAGTATTACTAAATTTAAACCAAACTAAAATAAGAACCCGTAAAGGAAAACCTCAAGCACCATTCAAAATTCCCTGATTAAAATTTACTGAAAACTATTCTTCGACAGAATGACTTGTCGATGAAATGAAAATACTTAAACCGTTGTCTTTGAAACAACATTCGATTAAATGATTGTCGACAAGTCAAGGCGAGACCCAAAAAAAAAATATCACAAATATTAAACTTATTTCGGCCACTTTTGAATCTCCTGAGAAAAAAAAACAAAATAGGATTCATTATTTGCAGGAAACCGTCTAACATGCATAATATAATTAATATATAACTACATACAATCGAAATGGTAACCTCCTTCTTTTTTGAAGTCGGTTGAAAATATTTTTTTTCGTAGAAGTCCAAAATCTACGCGTGCGAAGCCGCGGGCAAAAGCTAGTATACTATATATTACCTACGCGACGATTGAGGACTATGAAACCCTTCTCGACCAATATTATAAGCGTATTCTATATTATATTGTATACATATGAAGAGACAAAACTTGGAAGACATTAATATAAATTATTACAACCTCGCAATCGAAGTGAAAAGTATAACTCCGGTCTATAAGCCATATTACTCTTCGAAGAAATTTTGCCTCATTTCGTTCGGGAAATCTTCGTAGAATTAGAATCTCGTGGTAAATATGGCCTGCATAAATAATGTCCTTGTCTAAACGTACTAGAAGTACAATTGCCTTTTTTGTCAATGTTCTAGGTACAGAACTGATTATGATAATAATATTTTATTGTTTTCAATAAAAAATATGTCGATTCACTTGAGATTATTAATTTGTCTTTAGAATTCCAAGAACGCCACAAACGTCGGTATAACGTATTAATTATCTACTTATATGATAAGATGCGTGTAATAAATTAGAATTTTATTTTATTTTGAGTGCATCAAAATAAAGCATAAACTTACGTAAATATAGTTGCAAGTTAATGAAAATCTTGTAAAATCACATAACGGCTGTGGAGAATGAATGAGTTATAAACGTGATTTGAATTACATATGTAATTACGAATACATATGTAATTCAAATCACGATCTACTAACGCGATTCAGTTTAGGACCTAATAAGAATCGCGTCAGTTCTATAGAATAACTGTCAAAAACTGACGAGTAGAACCTAAACTGAATCGCATTTAAGACACTGGTCTAAGCTATGAACTATCGGCTATAAACACGAACAAAAGACATGGCGATACCTACTCGCCCAACTATCAGCTATCACCGCCGGGCGAGTATCGCAATGTCTCGTTTTTTTACACGGGAGTGCGTATCTTTTGTTCGTGTTTATAGCCCGTAGTTCATAGCTTAGTAGCTCGCGGTGAGACCAGTGCCTAAGAGTCCTAAGCTCTCCTGATCCTACAAAATCTTTAACCGCTTGCTGATCTGAAAGAACTGGATACGAATGAGTTTACCGTTTACCAATTCTTTATGCGACTCACGTACTAGACTATTGGTGTCATAATAATAATAATTAAGCCATTTATTTCCAATATATAGTTAGCATATAAAAAACATAGCAATTATAATTTTAAAGTGTTTCAAAACTTTTATTATTAATTTATAATTTAGATTGTACAATAAATCTGTAAATATTAATGTATAATGTCATGCATTTCAAAGTTTATTTTCACTAATTACGAATTATATTTATTATACTTAAATAACTATTGGACTGTCCATTTCTGGACATAGGCCTCCTCCATTTTGAGCCATCGGTGGCGATCTTTTGCGGCGCGTTGGTGTCATACACAACACGAATTATTCGCACTCCTAAATCCTACTGCGAACAAAGAACCCAACTAGGAAACTGGTGGTAGGACCTCGCGCAGGGTTCGCCCGGATAGCTACCACCGTCTTACCCGTTAATCTGCCGCTAAATAGTTAGTAGTGTGTTTCGGTTTGGGGGTAAGATAGCCGGTGTAATTACTGGCATACGTAGGTTGCCCTGAAAGTTTCGGGAATCGGAAAAAATACGCATTTTAATGAAATAAAAGTACTTTTATTGTTTTTCAAAGTATTCTCCTTTGTGTTTAATACACTTTTTCATTCTCTGAAACCAGTTTTTAAAACAGTTATTGAAGTCTGAAGTGGGGGTTGACAAAATGGCCATTTTATAAGCGTCGACTGCTTCTTCCGCGGTCTGAAAACGCTGACCACGCAACCGATTCTTTATTTTCGGGAAAGTAAAAAAATTGTTGGGACTTAGGTCGGGGCTGTACGGAGGATGGTCCAGTAATTCGACGTTTTCGCCCTTCAGATAGTCGTCTGTTTTCTGAGCGGTGTGAGGGCTGGCATTATCATGGTGTAGTATAATACGGCGGTTAGGGTTAGTTTTTCGCAGTTCAGCAAAAACAATCGGTAAACAAACGCCTATATACCAATCGGCATTGACAGTTCTTCGATCTTCAAGAGCGATAGCCGCCACGTGACCCGATTTGGAGACAAACGTGGCTACCATTTTTTTGATCGTGCTGCGAGAACGAACAACTTTTGTCGGCTTCGGTTCGTCTTCGTAAACCCAAACTCGAGATTGGTTTTTCGATTCAGGCTCATATGCGTAAATCCATGATTCGTCACCTGACACAATACTAAAAACGGCATTTGAGCTTCCTCCATTAAATCTTTTTAAAGTTTTGCGGCACCAATTGACACGTACCGTTTTCTGGTCGTCAGATAACAAGTGAGGAATCCACCGGGAAAATAACTTCCGCACGCCCAACTCTTGTTGTAAAATAACTTGTACCTGACTCATTCCAATGCCTAAAGTCTCCTGAATCTCCCGATATGTAACATGCCTATCTTCCTTTATCAGTTGGCGAACAACATCGATGTTTTGATCGGTAACGGCCGTTTTCGGTCGACCCTCACGTACGTCATCCGCAAGAGACACACGGCCACGTTGGAATTCCGAATACCACCTGTATATGGTCGTCTTTGAAGGTGCTTCACTACTAATAGCAATAGTTAATCGGTCTCCACATTGTTGTTGTGTTAATCCACTTTTAAAGTCATAATAAATCATTGCTCTAAAACTTTCGCGGGACAGCTCCATTTTCACCAGCGACTCAACGACTTTAAAAAACAATTGAAAATCGGACATTGTTTTTTTTTTCTAAGTGGCCAGTGTTTTCGAATAATGAGACTATGCTTGTAAGAAAGAGGTATAACACATGTCAAATATACGTTCCTAAGTATTAAATTCCCGAAATTTTCAGGGCATCCTACGTAGAGGCAATCCATCTAAGTCTTCAAGGTAGGCAGCACATAGGCGATTTTTTGGTCACTATGTCCATGGGCCTCAGTTCCCGCTTTCCATCAGGTGGGCTGAGAGCTTAGTTGTCTACCTTCGTCACATAAAAAAAAACTGCTACCAACAAGGTTCTCCGAACTGTTGCTGTATCAGTTACAGCTAACGTACACCTCTGTAATCATGCTATTAACTCACATCATACACAACGCTGTTGGTGTGTTCATATACGAATTCCTCGCATTCTTCAGTCCGACTGCGATCGAACAGCCAAGCCGGACACGTGTTGCCAGCGTGGCTCTCCGAACTGTTGCCGTATCGGTTGCAGTTGTCGAAAGCGCCATCTGTTTGAGGAATTGCGTTTTGCTTCCAAACTGGCGAGAATTCTGGAGTGGCTCCGTCGCATTCTGGGATAACGCATCTGAGGAAAACATACACCGTTTCTCAAAAGTTTGTAATTTGTCATACAAGTGGAATTAGTATGACTTAAAACGGGATATTTATCATGTAAATTGCAATTATTGGGCACCCGATATTCAGCTACTCCGTGAAAATGGCATTTGCAACAGTGCCGAAATATCGGGTGCTCAATAATTGCAATTTACATGGCGAATAATCTCGTTTTAAGTCATACTAATAATGTAAATTACCATAACCTTAAAAAAGTATATACTCGTAAAAGTTAGTCTCTTTTTATAAGTGACAAACTTTTGAGAAATAGGCCCCTGGAGACACTGTTTTTGGGATAAGAAGTTCCTCTCTCCAGCACAGACACAGTTAACTATCGGGTCTGATCATTTAAAAACTCTTTAGATTCCGAAATCGAACTTTTTCTAGAAAAAGGAGAATAGATATTTCGTAGTGGTATAAAAAAAACTGTGTAGTGTATTATTCTTTAAATAAGTGCAACTATGATATTACGCATTAACTCATCTGACCATTCGCATAAAAAGTTGAATCTTTGACGAAGCACCACAACTCTTTAGCAGGTTTCTATCACGATTGGAATTTTCACTCTTACTTCTCGTTAATTAATCGCTTTCAACTCATGACCGTAATCTATATAATATGTAGTACCATTTCACCAGCCAGGAGTCAGCGCGTGGTGGAAATGAAGCTTTACGAAAGCCAAATGTATCTTCATTCATTGTTAAAATCATCAAATTTTCTCTTAGTGTCATACAGTAATGAATAGTCGTGGCTTGGCAGAGCTGATATCACTTTTTAACACCACATGATTGAAAGAGACATAGGTACAGTTTTATAAATCTATTTAAAATAATGTCCTTTTTACCTGGTTGGTATCCTAGCGGTAGTGAAGATGTACTCCCCCGAAGCGAAGGCAGAAAACATGATAGGCAAAGCCGCTAGCAGCAACGTAACAATCTGGTACCTCCCCATCTGACCAAGCTCGTCCTCCAAGATCTGATCCAGATCTACCTTCCCAGGGTCCCCTGGCTTCTTCCCATCTTCCATCTTACCCACCCCTGACATATTTGCCTGGATAACGTGCCACGGGCACTGCTTACCATGAAATAATTATTTTCCTCCTTTTATCAAATCTCAAAATGATAAACATGTCAAGATAATGCTTAGGGGAACTGTTGCATAGAAAATAATTAAGCTATCGCCCGTTATTGAGATTGATTGTCGTTATAATTGATATCACCGTATCGTTAATCGTGGCAGGTCACATGGGAAGTCGGGATTAACATGTAATCTTTGATAACATTTGACCACGCCTCCTTGTTTTGACTAATACATGCTAATTTAGAGGTGCGTATTTCTTCAAGCAATTCAGAAGGCTCATTAATCTGGCCACATGTTTGTAGAAGTGGCAGAATATTTTAGGGCTATTCATAGTCTGTTGTTTTGAACCCCCGTATGACAGCAAAAAATATGCCAAACTATCCAGTCATTTCTACGAAAATGTGCCCAGATTAAGGAGGCGTCAGAAACACTCGAATATCCAGGTACCCTTATTAGGTAGGTACTTATTCTTCTTCAAAATCCAAACCTGACTTCGGACCTCGGGATTATGATATAACTCTGCGCCTAAAGATTGGAAAGACTTTGATCCCGGGTCGAGGGACCGCAGGGACTTAGATCCAGGCCCAAGAGGCAGAAACTTTGAGATTGGTCCGTAGTCAACTTTCAATTACCACTTGAATTTTCCCATCCACCGTCCGGCTATGCTATTCTCTTATTGACACATTCGACGCTGCGTTCGTCAACGAGCTCGATGTCGAGACAGCCTTGTCTAAAATCCTAGCTGTTTGATTTGACATTAGGAATCGAGGCTGTGAGCGAGGTTGTGGGCGAGTTCGTCGCTGTTTTTCGTTAGAGAATACGAAGTTCATACATTAAACGTCAAACTTTCGACGCAATGTAGTTCCAGCTCACGCCGCATTCGTCGCCGAGCACTAGTGTCGTTTAAAGTACATTAGTGAATACCATTTTTAGGCTCGACGCTGCCGCAGCACTGACACAGCGCTGACAGCAAGGCGGTTTCCTTAGTGAATAACACTACGGGTTTTGGAAAGGTACATACTATTGAAGCAGGGGTACCTATAGGTAGGTGCTCCGTGGGATGCAGGAACGTTTGTTGGAATAAATTAATGTTACGATATGAGTTAATAAATGTATTTTTTACAAATTGTAATTTACCTATCTAAGTAACTAGTTTCGTTTTAAGAGCTTATATATAAGAAATAAAACTATGAAAACGGATAAACTTTAACTTCATTCCAACGTTTTTTACACTTTACAGCTGTAAAGTGTTCGATAGGGTTCGTGGTCTGCGGGCGGAATGGAGTTAAAAATAATTAATGTACACGAGTTTATCCGTTTTCATAGTTTTATTTCATCGCGGTAACCGAAGATAGTATTAGCTTATATAAGTTTAATATGATGGACAAACAACATTACATACATATTTCAAAAACAACAACCTGACTATCAAAACTCTCCGAAAAGTCTTATTTATGGTTTGCTTAGCTTTACCGCACTCTCCACGACACTTGTGTTGAGGCAAGTGCGGCCATATTATCGTGGGTATGTTCTTGCACCAGGTTAAGAACATGATCAGTTTCTGTACCAGGGCAGTTTTACAGTAGTCGAGATTTATTAATGCTAAAGTCTTCTGGTATTTGTAGCTGACCACGTTGCTTTTCACTCAGGACAAATTTAAGCACATACGACAAGCTTCTACATCAGTGGATAGGTCAATCGCCCGTGTCTCAAGGTTTGCTGACACTTAAGTTGTGTAGCGAGTACAGCCATGTTGTTGCCCACTCAGGAAAGGCTTTATTCATATGGCCAGCTCTTGCATCATTGGACATGTCAGCAATCGTCAACGTCATGAAAGAAGAATGAAGGCATCCACGTTGACTCCCTCGACACCCATCGCCAACTCTTTCGCCAGCCTCCATAGCTTAGCTAGTAGTGCACCTGCGAGCTGCGTACGAAGCTGGAGGATCCGGGTTCAAATCCCGGCGAGGGCATTATTTGTGAATTTATTTATCACATATATTTGTTCCTTGGTCATGGCTGTCTATGTATTTAAGTATCTATACGAGTATGTATCAATCTATTAAATATATCGTCGCCTTTTTGATTTTATTATTTATTTATTCCATGAACAGTTCAGTAGTCATCAGTATCCCGAGGTTTAATGATGCCAAGTCTAGTAGCGAGCGCTGCCACGTTCGCTCGGACTTGCTCCTGCACCAGATTGAAGGACATGGCCAGCAGGGCGATGCCGAACAGGAGGTACAGCGAGCAGAGAGCGATGGAGTGCACGGCTGCCACTGTTGAGTCGGTTCGGCCCTGGAGATAAAAAAATGAAATAAATATCTGATCATTCAGAACACAATCTAAATAGTAATAGCTTGTTTCTATTCTACAATGCTTTCTATTTCGGGACAACACGAGATTTTCTTTTTAGATTTTCTTGACTATTGATACTAAGCAATGGTATAGATAGATATGCTAGTATGTTTCTGTTAATTTCACCAGAGTTGAGGTGAATAATCACACACATATTTAAATAAAGTATTAATTCCAAAACAAATAAAGAATGGAAGAATGACTAAATGTGACTTGCGTCAAAATATTGAAGCAAATCCCTTGAACAAAGTTTCTGGTCAATCTTATAGTTGCAATAAAATTTGCTGTCAGTACGAAAAAAGAATGCTAATTTCAATTTTTACTTGTGATGACATTATTATTGTTGATATGGCAGTTATGTCATCTGCTTTTGAAATTAGCTGTCAACGAGCGCTTAACTCGCGTATGTTGATGTGTGTGTTTGACCTTAACTCTTGTGGATTAACCTATAACAACAGATTAAACGAGTCATAGTTTTCATAGATATTTCATCATTCGCTACGCTTTTGACTCAAGTAGGTACAGGAAGGCCTCAAAGCGGTGGTTAGTTACAGTTTCATACCTGCAGCTTCATCCCAGGTACGAAATCCCCGAAGCCGATGGTAGTGAGCGTGATGAAGCAGAAGTAGGCCGAGTCCAGGTAGTTCCAGTCTTCCCACTGCTGGAAGAGGAAGGTACCAGCCACGATGTACGACGCCACGAGGAACACGCACAACCAGATCGGCACTGGCTTTATCTGGATTAAGAAATCTGATTATTCGACAGGTTTCAAGTAGTTTGAAGTGATTCTATCTTAATTTTTTGTAAAACGTCTTCTCAAAGGACTATGCGTCAAAATGGACCAAAAACCAACAGAGCTGGGAATAGTATCATCAAAAAGGTCTGATTATGTACTTTATTTCATTCTATAGATACAAAGTTGAATTCCATTGGACAATTTCATATAAGTAAGGCGTTCGGTGGGGACTCTCTAAGTAAATCTCCGTCTTCCACACACCAATCGTCATAGTATTTCCTCTTACTAAAATACAAATATCTCCGTTTTGCAATGGATTTGAACAAAGTTCCGATAGAATGAAATTAAATAAATGTAAATACCTATTAAATGACACCACTTTCAACTCTGTTGGTTTTTGGTCCACTCTCCATACAAATCTGCCCATGGTCCTTTGAAATCATATTGCAGACCTTTTGGAAAATATTAAAACAATACAGCACCAGGCTAAAGCTGCTATGAGAACTATCAGGAGCGTCAGATGCTTTACTCGTAGTAGTTACGAATAAACTAATAGACCAAACTATTTAATACGAAAAGAACAAGTCTCACCTCTTGTTTTATAGGCTCTGGATCTTCTTCGTAAATGTCAGTATGTCTGGAGCCCCAGGCAGCAGCTGAAAATTTTGTTTTTTTTCAATTAATCATCACAATCCATCATACAAAATCGAAAATCGAAAACATTCATATGGAATAATTGTTGCTTCGTGGAGACGGCAGTAATAATACATTTGTGACCACCCCAACGCTTCGCGTAAGTGTCGTAAGAGTCGACTAAGGGATTAAAGTGTCACTGAATATTGTTTTGGCCGTGTGATGACGGCAGTAAGAATTGGCCGTGTGGTGACGGCAGTAAGAATACATTTGTCACCACCCCAACTCCTCCTGCGGGTGTCGTAAGAGTCGACTAAGGGATTAAAGTGTCACTGACCCTTATTTCATAAAAGATGGATGATGGGCAGCAGCGTCATCATAGTGGACACATTACTGCGATCGCCAATTCGCTTGCCCAGCGTGGCGATTATGGGCATTTACCTCCTAATGCGTCTATACGCATAGTCAATAGGAGAGGCCTACGTCCAGCAGTGAACTATCATAGGCTGATGAAGTGAAGTGAAGAAGTGAATATCGTTTATAGAAGAGAGACGATGAGCGGCAGCATCATCATACTGGAGACATTACTGCAATCGCCAACCCGATATCTCACGTGGCAATATTTCCATTTACCTCCTAATACGAGGGCATTGGCAATTACTCAAGTTGTTTTATAAATATAAAATGAAGACAAAAGAGTATTCCTTATTTCTTACCAGCAGGTCGTACTCGGCGCGGCGCAGGCGCCACGGCATCATCGCTCCAATAATCTCGTTCGGGTGACGGCGTCTGTGGTTGTATTACAGGTAATTTAAACAAGATGGAAACATGTTCTTAAAAAACATTTGATTTGTTCCACAAAAAATGTGCATCCATCAGCGCTATGCCATCTCTCACGCTATACCAGAATCCCAGAATTTATTTAAAATCATTTTAATGTTTTAGTTTTTTAATTGCTAGCCTCCGTAGCCTAGTTGGTAGCGGCCCTGCCTACGAAGCTGGAGGTTCCGGGTTCGAAACCGGCGAGGGCAATATTTGTGTATTTACTTATCATTATCACAGATATTTGTTCCTTGGTCATGGCTGTCTATGTATTTAAGTATTTATATGTATCTATCTATTATATATATCGTCATCGCCTGTTACCCACATCACAAGGCTTAATTGAGCTTACCGTGGGACTAGGTTGATTTGTGTGAGATGTCCCAAGATATTTATTTATTTATTATTTATTTAATTCATGTTAGTTGTAAGATTTACCGAAGTTATTTTAAAAAGCAAGAGGCCAAGATGGCAGTAAGAATACATTTGTCACCACCCCATCTTCTCCTGCGGATGTCGTAGGAATCGATATGATAGGCTGATGATGTATGATGATAATGACGTAATGCACGTGTGGAGATAAGGTCTCCGAGCGTAAATTATTGTAATTTAATGTCATGACTTTAACAAAGTAATAATTGAAATCTAATATACTCCTGAAGGTGCGTTTAAACCAAAAGAGCATTCGCTGTTCTAGCGCCCGTTCTACGAAATAAACCAATCACGTTTTGTGTACCGATCGAATTTCGTAGAGTGAAGCATTCGCTGTTCTAACCTTCCACTCTTCCACAGCGAATGCTCTTTTGGTTTAAACGCACCTATCATATACTCGATATACTTACACGGGGCCTGGCGCTCTCATCAGTAGTATACAGCCGCCGCAGCCTCCGTCCCCCTTCCACGTCGGGCTCCCGCCTCTCCCCGTCCCACTCGTCCCAGCGCCGCTCGCCGTCGTACAGGGCGCTGCGCGCGCGCCGGTTGGCGCGCCGCTCGTGGCCGTAGTCGTCACGGTCGCGGTCGATGTCGTAGCGGTCTGCTCTGTGAGATAAACAATAGTTATTTATTATACAAGAGGGCAAAGTTGTTGTTTAACTCTCGTGCCAATATTGAGACCTGAGGTAGTGAAAGATGCCAAAATTGAGCCACGAGCGTAGCGAGTGGTTCAAAAACTGGAATCTTCAGCATTGCTAAGGTCTCAGGCACGAGAGTTGAACAAACTTGCCGCCAAGTGTAATACAACTTTTTTCCCCTCACTATTGCGAGGAAATATTATTACAAATCTCATCCAAATGTGAATTAAGAAACCATTTCAAACTCAATGTCGAAACTTATCGTGGAGTAGAGTTACTTCTGGTACTTAAATATAGCCAATGGCTATACAAATTCACCCATAAGAATTGACCAATTTAACATGCGAGCTCCGATTGCGCATGTTTACCACGGTCATACAGAGCAACTTATACTAGGCAGTAGTGGGCCATAGGAATTATAGCATGGTAAAATCACTTTATCCGCAAGTTGGTAAAAAGCGTTTTTACCCGCTCGTATTAAAGGATAAACGAGCGCTTTACGAGCTAGTGAGGGGAAAAAGAATTTGCTACAGTGTGTTTACCATGAGCTGCCACTGCGTTTTTAACGCGGTCTGACTTTTTTATCCCGCTCATACTGGCGGTTTGGTGCAACCGAGCCGGATAAGTATGCGACTTAGTAACTCCGTAATAATAATAATAAGGCCTTAGGAGGGAAAGCACGCTGGAAGCTTAACGGCAGATGGCAATTTATTGGCGCTAAGTAGGTACCAAGCTTTCGTGTCGTGTCATCAATAGGTACGGTCCCTAGCGCCCTAGGATGTGTTATCCATTTACGTAAAATCCAAAGGTAGGTGCCCATTCTTTGATAAAAGATTGATGATGGGCAGCAGCGTCGGCTGGGACAGAGTGTCCTGGCGAAGAAAGACCAGGAGAGCCGACCCCAAATGATGGGATAAGGCTAGGTTGAGAGAGAGAGATGGGCAGCGGCGTCATCATAGTGGACACATTACTGCGATCGCCAATCCGTTAGCCTAGCGTGGCGATTATGGGCATTTACCGCCTAATGCGTCTATACGCATAGTTAATAGGAGAGGCCTACGTCCAGCAGTGGACTAACAAAGACTGATGAAAGGTAGTAGATAGTTTTAGAACTACCGTAAGACTGTAAGGCTAGAATTGGTCTACAACCTCTTCGAAACATTTTTTTCGGTGTTTCAATTGCTATCAACGCTGCAGATCAACTTACCGACGATCCCACCTCCTTCCCCTTGGACTGTCAAACTCGTAATCATCATCTTCAGGATCATAATCCCTGTCTCTATCGTTCCTTTTCCAATCTCTTTCTTGCAGGGCCTTCCTTTCCCTGTAGTTCTCATAGTCAACGTCGTACAGATCGTGCATTTCAAAACGATTGGAAGGTCCTGGATCAATGTCTCTGCTCCTAGGACCAGGGTCAAAGTCCCTGCCTCTTGGACCTGGATCAAAGTCTCTACGGTCCCTTGGCCCAGGATCAAAGTCTCTCCGATCTCTAGGCGCAGGGTCATAATCATAATCTCGAGGTCCGAAGTCAGGTTTGGATTTTGAGGGCCTCGGGAGGGACTTGCTCCGGATATCGGCTTTGGACGCCTTCATTTGGTGGTCGTTTAAGTCTTGTAGGGCTGCTTCTAAGTCTTTTAAGGGTAGGGATATTTTGGGGAAGTCTTCTGTAAGTAAGGCAATTTGGTTTCGATTAATGGTTTTTTAATATAATTATACTCATAAGATAAGTGGGAATGAAAGCTGAATATCCTACATCAGAATTATTTGGCATGAACATGAAAAAGTTCAGCTCCTAGATATAAACGAATTGAAAGCGCTGCCTGAAGTACCTAAGTTCAAGCGCAAAAGTTCCATAAGCGTGTTAAAGAAAGGGCAATAAAGTAATCTCCAGCGATTGATAGAAAATAATTACGACAAAATGTAGATTCAACAATGATAACTACCAACGTACCATCGTCCTCATAATGGTCCTTGGCGTAGCGATCATACCGCACCGGAGAACCGTCTCTGTCGTATCCTCTGGGTTCTGGAACACGACATTAACCTAACGTCACTCTTTGCCCCATCTTGTTATGGCTCACTAAAACTCCTAATTGACGCTTATCTAAGTCTGCGGTATGGGAGGGGTAAAAAGCGAGATGACATGTCTTAAATCTCTTGGTC
The DNA here is from genome assembly GCA_025490895.1 of Thaumatotibia leucotreta. NCBI lineage: Eukaryota > Metazoa > Arthropoda > Insecta > Lepidoptera > Tortricidae > Thaumatotibia > Thaumatotibia leucotreta. The sequence continues at coordinate 25,388 of JALPQI010004995.1, read as the reverse complement.
CTCAGCCAACGGTGCTCAAAATATCTGAACATGTACTCTACGCTATAACAATAGAAGTCTGCTCAGATATTTGTGAGAATCCTGGCCGCTCCGATATCTAAAAGTACCCGATAATATAAAAACTCCTTCTGCCTAGCTCTCATAACGCAGGGACTCAACGTTTAAACGCCTGTCTAAAGGTGGATTTAGACCAAACGAGCGAATGCTCATTCTATCCCCCACTCTACGAAATCAACGAATTTCAACGAATCACGTTTTGTGTATCGATCGAATTTCGTAGAGTGAGGTTAGAATGAGCATTCGCTCGTTTGGTCTAAATCCACCTTTAGCCTAACGTGAACTTCAAAATTTGCAATTTTCGGATAGGTGTCCGTCTCCGTCACACTAATGACGCCTCTGTTGGATTGTGTTGTTTGTAAGAGATGGCTTATGATGGTCCCGTTTTATCCATTTATCATCACTTATCTATCCGTCACTTTCGCACTGCACACGATTAGACACGGTACCATCATAAGCCTATAGATAAACGAATTTTACGAAATATTACCATATGTGCGAGTCAAAGGCGGTTGCGAGGCGGTTCGCAGACTGCCCTGCGGCAGACGACCTCGACGACCGCGGCCGCTGCTATAGCCGCTATCGCGGTACCTGCCGATGACATTTAAGTGAGAAAAGGGGTGAACTTTTAACTGCAATAAGGGTCAATAGCAATTATGTACATAGTTATTATCAAACCGGAATCAGAAAGGGATTCGAGAGTACTGTTGACACAACAAATGACACAATATTTACCAAGAAAAGGGTTGTTTATAGGTGTAGTGAGTGATTAGTTAATCTATTGTCTGTAAGTCTTGGTAGTTAAAGTATAAATATATGAATATAACTATGAGTACATCCTAGATTTACTTATACACTGTTGTGTCAACAGTACTTTCCAATCCCATTCTAATCGCGGTTTGATAATACCTAAGAGCTTAATCGGAACAAAATTCACGTTCACGACCACTTCCAGGCACATTTACGGGCGTTTGGATCACCGTGACTTCGGTGGCAGTATAATAAGTGAAGGGTCCACGGAAAAAACATGTCCATGCAGTGTTTAAGAAAAATCAGGCCAATTCACACCTTATTCTGTTAAAAGTAATGCCGCGGCCACGACATTGGTCTAAGGCGACCGGCTTAGCGGAAAATCGTACGTGCGAGAGGGACTACCCATATCGGCAACCCGGTCCAACTCAAGGATTCGCTCGCCGCTGGTTGCCTTAGAGTCTAAGCATTGGTCAAAGGCTTAGACCAATGTCGTGGCCAGGCCTTAAGGTGGTTTTTCCTTCTGAATCAGAATCAGAATCAGAATCAGAATCATTTATTTGTCAAACATAGGTACAAATAGGTCTTAGGTCTAGAGGTAAAGAAACACTATGTTTTGCCGTTTGGCATACAAATGTCAAAGAACATTGAGGAAAAAAAAGCAGTGAACAACAAGTAGAGAAATTTGTTTGAGAGTAGAGAAATTTGCAATACCATTATTATACAAACACAAATTACAATTATTAATCAAAATATATATTACAATCTCTCTCTGTAATTTGAATTGTCATGTTCTTGTCGTGGACCCTTCAAGTATAATAACCCGAATCCCATGAGAATCGCATGGACTTTTGGATATCTAGGTAGGTAGTTGATCAACGACGAGGAAAACTCGTGCGGAAAAGGGGATTCGCGGTTAAGACGATTGTAAAAGTGTCCTTCCATTGTATTACGAAATTTACTCATACAATTGTATGGTGTATTCTCTCCTACAACCTTTGGAAGAAGGAAAGGGCGATAAATAAAATGTATTTCTGATCGCTAGAAGACATGGATTTGCCGCCTTTTTTTACAACCAAACGCCTTTTTTTATTTTTTTTTATTCATAGGTAATAAGGTAGACATTTGACCACGATCATACATGCTGGTAAGTGATGATGCAGTCTACGGTGGGGCACGCTTACCTATGAGATACCTATTCACTCTTACCTTGAAGATATTATTCAGATTGTACACATGCGGAAACAGATTCGGGCAAGGTATCCCACTCCTTGGCAGTTCGCATAAGGAAAGTCGAAGCGAAACGCTTCGTGCGTATTTTTGTCAGAGTAAAACTTCGTAACTAACGCAATAAATATGACGTTAAATGAAATTTTGTGAAAAGACAGGATACCGTGCCGGATGGATAGAAAGGTTGTTATTGTTAGGTACTTATACTTGCCGCAAAACTATCTGGCGATTGAGGCCATACAGCTCTCTCTCTCACTCTGACCTGGAGCTAACAAGTGTAACGTTAATAGCAAGACGCCTTCAGTCGCCAGATTGTTTTGCGGCAAATATAGTTAACATAAATACACTCAGGCCGCCAGCACATTGTAATTCAAGCCATTTGTAAGCACTTTTTCACCTGCATTCAGTGTCGGAATGGGCACGCTCGGGTGGTCGCTTGCGTCGCGTCGACCCGTGACGACTGCCACGTACGGACCGCCTGTAAGTTAACCAGAGAAAAGCATCCTTCATAAATTCCTCTAAAAATGCCATACAGTCACGGCCGGATTTAGAGGTTGAGACTTGAGAGGCTTCGGGCAACAAAGGAGTGGAGGCCCCCTGGCCCCCAATTATTTTCCAAATAAAGTAGAACAATTTTTTCAGTAAATATTTGAAACCAGTATAGATATTTTATTTTTTGACGGAGGCTTTTGACAGTTACAAGAAAAAGAAAGAAAACTCACAACTCACTTGCAAGGTAGAACAGCAAAAGAAAAAAAATCTATAAGTGAAAACAGCGTAAAAAAATTTTTACTAGTATTTTCAGAAAAAAAATATTTTCGAAATTTAATTGTGGGGGCCCTTCTTTCGTGGAGCTCCCGGGGCTGTAGCCCCCAGGGCCGGATTTAGAGGTTGAGAGGCTTCGGGGCAACAAAGGAGTGGAGGCCCCCTGAGCCCCTGACCCTCAATAATTATCTAAAAAAAAATTTTTGCATTAACGAACGGAATATTGCGAGCTTTTTTCGCCGAAAAATCGTTGATGATTTCGCTGAAATCTAGTTCCCGGAGTAGATCACTTTCAATACTCAAAAAAATGTAATACGTATGTAGTTGGGATTTGAAATATTTTTTTTCGAAATCTCTATTGTGGGGGCCCCTCTTTCGTGGAGGCCCCGGGGCTGTAGCCCCGGTCCCCCCCTAAATCCGGCCCTGCAAACAATGGTCAGTGGACAGTTTTCGGAGCCCTACCTGATGGAAGGATGGTGACGACGGCGCCGCTTCGGAGGCCGAGTGCACACGTAGCAACACACGCGCCAGTACAGGAACCTGCGAACCACCGTTATTACTGAGCTAGTTATTTGTATCTCGTCTTAATTTGGGATATAAATCCGAGACTTACATTGTAGAAATAGTGAGCTTAGGTGGTCTCACCGCGAGCTATTAAGCTATGAACTATGGGCTATAAACACGAACAAAAGATACGCACTCCCGTGTCACGAGACACGGCGATTCTCGCCCGGCGGTGATAGCTGATAGCGCGAGTATGGCCGTGTCTCTTTTATTTACACGGCAGAGCGTATCATATTCAGGTCGTGTTTATAGCCGATATTAGTTCATAGCTTAGTAGCTCGCGTTGAGACCAGTGCCTTATACAGAGTCACTGATTACATCGCACACACCGTAAGTATGTACGTCATACTCAACAACGCCGAAAAACGTTACCAATACCTAAGTACGAAAAATTCATCAGGCGTTATTACTTATTACTTATTATTAGTGGAACACCGACTATAATATTATATAGATTGTTAAGAGCGCCTACATAAAAATATTAGCAAATCTACATAGACAGTGATAGTATGTATAATGTTTTTTGTTTATTTTGATGCCTAAAATGCATAGTTAAAATCTCTCGCAAAGCTCGCGAGCATCGTGTATATTGCTCTGTAGTGTACTCTAGCAACAAATAAACCAATATTATTCTTATAAGTTCCATTACCTGAAGGAAGAAGCCATGACATCCCCAATGTTGGACAAACAGAGCAGCATGAGTGGGATGCCCAGGATGGCGTAGAAAATGGTCACCACCTTCCCCGTTTGGGTCTTCGGGGCGATGTGTCCGTACCCTGGACAATTGGAAATGTCAGTTTCAAGCCTAAGGAACTAATTGTCTAGTACCTAAAGGTGTATTCAAACCAAACGAACATTCGCTATCCTAATCCCCCACTCTACGAAATTCGATCGTTACACAAAACGTGATTAGTTGATTTCGTAGAGCGGGGGATAGAACAGCGAATGCTCTTTTTGTCTGAATGCACCTTTATGAGGTACTTTTCTTCTAGTAAGTATTAGCAGTAAAATGGGTATTTCGTATTTAGTTTGACAGGTAGGTCACAAGTCACGACCATGTTCGAAAGTTGAGGGTATCCAGGAGGGCCAATATTATGATATTTATTTGTGAAGTAGCCCCTGCGTCGAGCTTTCTGTTCATATATAAAAATATAAACTTAGGTGACGTTAACTTTCGGCACATGGCCGTGACAACTTAAAAATCTAAACGAGAAATATCTATACATTGATTGATGACGAGTAGCAGCGTACATGTTGATACAATGAATTTAACCTGCATACGAATATTAGCGAACCTAATTTTAGAAGCATCTGTGGTAATTTTTGTTTTTGTACCGTGTGGTGACGGCAGTAAGAATACATTTGTCACCACCCCAACTCCCCCTGCGGGTGTAGTAAGAGTCGACTAAGGGATTGAGGTATCAATGACCACTATTTGATAAAAGATTGATGATGGGCAGCAGCGCCATCATAATGGACACATTACTGCGATCGCCAATCCGCTTGCCCAGCATTTACCATCCATTTACCTCCTAATGCGTTTATACGCATAGTTAATAGGAGAGGCCTAAGTCCAGCAGTGGACTATCATACATATGCTGATGATGATGATGATGTGGTAATTAATCATAATCAATTAATCATAAATTATCATTATTACACTAGTACTTAAAAGTTATGTAGAACACAAACTGGCAATGAATGAAACCGCAAATATTATAATTTATCACTTGTAGTTATCACAAAGTCTATAATATTGAAAGAGAAAATACCTATGAAGCGATAATCAACTATATGCGAACGTCGTAAGAATGGTTTTAGTTTAAGTGATTACGTGTGGCTCGCGCATGTGCGAGGTGACGTCATAAGATACCGATATCTTGGTCAGTTACGCCAAACGATTGGTAATTTCGCTTTAACAGTCATAAGCATCGGTGGTTCAGTGGTAGAATGCTCGCCTGCCACGCGGGCGGCCCGGGTTCGATTCCCGGCCGATGCATTCTTTTTTATTAAGTGTCGTATTTTTTTTAAAAGGCTCTATTTTTTTATGGGAAACATTAGAACCAGTTTCTCTGAAAACACTTAAATTCCTATTGCGTAAGTTCTTTTTCACGAACTTTTTCTAGAATTTATATATGTAGATTGTGTACTTAGGCCTGATTTATCAATCCCTTGTTAAATAATAGTATCTGTCAGATAAATGTTAGCTCTGTCCTATTTTTCTTCATGACTTGAGAAAAGGATAGTGAACTTTTAACTACCACACAAAAACCAGCCCTTAATTAATTACTTAAGTAGGTATATGTAGGTATATTATGTCTTAAAACTATTTTTTTTGTCGGCAAGTGTGATGAAAAACATTGTATGCATCACGGGCGGTAAGCGGAATACTAACTCGAGTCATAAAAGCCTTCTAACACTCTCGTTAGTAATTCCGTACTTACCTCTCTTGATGCACAATGTACTATAAATGACGTTTTGACATTTCTATTACTCCCTAGGGAATTTCACTTTTCTATTACTCCCGCTACGCACGCAAGCAATGGCGTGCTTAGACAGCAAGTGTGATGATAAATGCAGTTTGTATAAAGTGCTGACACTAATTTGACATGATGATATATTATAACATAAATAAATGATAATTAACAATAATAATAATAACTAACAGTCTTTTGTCAGGAGGCAACAAAGTGCGCGCCTTCAACGCCTGGGTAATACCCATACTCACATACTCCTTTGGCATACTAAGGTGGACTCAGACCGAGCTGGACGCCCTGGATCGAAGGGTCCGTACACTGCTTACCACACATCGAATGCTACACCCGCGCTCATCAGTTATGAGATTGTACATCCCGCGGAGGTGTGGGGGCCGCGGCTTCTTAAATGCCAAAAACCTCCACAACCACGAGGTGTACAATCTTAAAAACTATTTTATTAACAATGAGTGCGGGATGCATCGTGATGTGGTGGCAGTAGACCGGAACTTCACGCCGCTCTCCTTGGCAAAAGAGAACTGGCGCAAACCTGTGGTACTAAGCACCGAGGACCGCAAGGCGGTATGGAAGAGCAAGAAGCTACACGGGCGGTTCTACAAGACCCTCACGGGACCTGACGTAGATCTGCTCGCGTCGGTGAACTGGCTACGATTCGGGGACCTCTTCGGAGAAACCGAGGGTTTTGCCTGTGCAATTGCTGACGAGGTTATCATGACGAATAACTACCGGAAATATATCCTGAAGGACGGTACGGTCGACATTTGTCGGGCATGCCGCCGTCCCGGTGAGTCACTCAGGCATATTATTTTCGGTTGTTCTCAGATTGCTAACACCGAGTACTTGCACAGACATAACCTCGTAGCCAGCATTATACACCAGCAGCTTGCTCTTCAATACGGCCTTGTGGACGTCGAAGTGCCATACTACAAGTACACAACTGCACCAGTTCTCGAAAATGGTCGTGCCACGCTCTATTGGGATCGACCTATCATCACGGACAGGACTATTGTAGCCAATAAGCCTGATATCGTGCTGGTAGATCGATCGCAGCGCCGGGCTGTGCTCGTCGACGTCACCATCCCCCATGATGAGAATCTCGTGAAGGCCGAGAAGGGCAAGTCCAGTAAGTACCTAGACTTGGCCCACGAGATAACCGCCATGTGGGATGTTGACTCGACGATCATAGTCCCGATAGTCGTTACAGCGAACGGTTTAATAGCGAAGAGTCTCGACCAACACCTTAAGAGTCTCTCGCTAGATGGCTGGGTCAAGGGTCGGATACAGAAGGCGGTAATCCTGGATACGGCGCGGATAGTCCGTCGGTTCCTCTCTCTGCGACCTTAACCACCGGCAGCTTGGGCCCGCCCCGTTGCCGGCGGCACCCTAGTTTAGGTTTTTTATAAAGTGTTTATATTTTGTATTGTTTTTGTATGTTGTATTGTATTTTAATTTTATATTCATTTTATAAAAACCCTAAACTAAGAAAGAAGTTCAATAAAGATGATAATAATGATATTATAACATAAATAAATGTGTGATGTTATATTATAACATAAATAAATTCAGAAATTGCACTTGACACAACCACCTACGACGGCAGATGCTCAATCCTCACTACGTGCGATATGTTTCGGTCAATGGTATATGTTTCGGAGAGCCTAGGTATTCTTTAGTAGTTAAGTGACTAAAATATACACGTGAGTTTAACCGTTTAATTATATCTAAACCCCCTTATTCATAAACGTTTGCTAACTTAACAAGCCGCTAATAATTGTTTGTCCTTCGGTCTTAATAATGTGTCCATAAAAACAAAAGGGGCAAACACATTAGCGGCTTGTTAAATTACCAAACGTTTACGAATAAGGGGGCTAAGTTATGTCTCACGAAAGTTTAACCTATGTCATATACAGGGTGGAAGGGACGATATTCCTTCCCTTTACCGCTACCGACCGAGTACGATGAAGTTTCAGTATGGGACTAACATCGAAAGCGTACATGGAAAATTTACTTTTCCTAACTAGAGCGGAAAAGTAAACTTTGCGCACGCTTCGCGTGCGTTAATTTCTCTTTTAAAGCACTCGTTATGAAAAAAGTCGTTCGATACACGTGTAAAAACTTCTTTTTAACTCGGGTGATTGTCGCCCTCACTCGGGCTTCAACTATCCCCTCGTCGAAAAAAAAAGTTTTTGCACTTGCATCGAAATGTACTACGAGTATTTCCATACTATTAGACTCTAACTAATCACTCGCTATGTATGAAGGGTTATTTTTTTTCAAAGATATTTCGATGTTGGTACTATACTGAAAGTTCATCGTAATGATTGGTAGACTCGGTCGGTAGCGGGAAGGAACGTCGTCCATTTCCCCCCTGTATATAATAGATACGTACATAACATTTTGATTTTATAGGATATGGTGTCAAAGTTAAAATTCTGTTGAAGTGGGTGACGTCACTGGGACTGTTAAATTCAATTGTTCCGTCATTCAGTTTTCCAGCAGCCCTACCGCGAACTTCGAAATCCGCAAAATTCTAATTTTCATCTCTATCACTCTAATGACGCCTTCGTCGGAGTGACGGGCACCAATTTCCAACCCTCGAATTTGAGGACCAACTTTGCACCTATAGAATGAAATAAAGTCGGAGGCCAAGACCCACTTCGGGTCGCTGAGCCAGCGCAGTAAGTAAGTATTCCCAGCTCTGTTGGATTTTGGTCCATATTGACGCAGAGTCCTTTACAAAAAACCCATTGACCTACGCCAATCCCCATTGACATTGTCCAAGGTATCCGGGAACCTCAATGACATTCAGCCACGAATGTTATCCGCGATCAGAGTGATTAGCATATCGAATGGGTATTTTTTTGGTAATCGAAGCTTCCGCCGGACGCTGCCGAGGCCGCCATCTTTGCTGTGGTTGTCCAGATATTGTAGAAATATAGACCAATGAGCGAACAGAAATGGCAGCTGAGGATCTATCAGCATCACTAACATCGAAAATAAAAAATTATCATGGATAATTTATTGTCTTTTTCACTCCAATGATGCCATTGTTTGAAATGGTCAAAGGCTCGAAACGAATTTTATGTCTTTCTTACGCCGCGGCCACGACATCGGTCTAAGGCAACCAGCGGCGAGCGAATCCATGAGTTGGACCGGGATGCCGATATGGGTACGAAAGGGAACACGTATGGTTTTCCGCTAAGCCGGTCGCCTTAGACCAATGTCGTGGCCGCGGCGTTAGGCGACCGGCTTAGCGGAAAACGTATGGTGCTCCCTCTCGTACCCAAATCGGCATCCCGCTCCAACTCATGAATTCGCTCGCCGCTGGTCGCCTTAGACCAATATCGTGGCCGGGGCATTAGTTCGCGGTAGGCAAAGGTTAACTTGGTGTAAATAAAAAGTATGATGGCGTATAGAAATGGAAATGTAGGTACACACAATTGCTCTGGTTCTACGGTAATCTTAAATAAGGTTTGTGTGGGCTGGGCAGGCGGGTTGGTCATCGCAGTACTATAGTGTGTCCACTCCAATGATGCTGCTGCCCATCATCAATCTTCAATAAATAAATGGTCACGGTCAGTGACACTTTAATCCCTAAGTTGACCCTTACAACACCTATATTTATCTACGAGTAAATATATTTCTGCTGCTTTGTTTATGTTTGTAAGTAGTGCAACAATAAAGAGTTTTATTATTATTATATCACTGTAAGCCGTGTGGTGACGGCAGTAAGAATACATTTGTCACCACCCCAACTCCTCCTGCGGGTCGTAAGAGTTGACTAAGGAATGGAAGTGTCACTGACCATTATTTGACAAAAGATTGATGATGGGCAGCAGCGTCATCATAGTGGACATATTACTGCGATCGCCAATACGCTTGCCCAGCGTGGCGATTATGGGCATTTACCTCCTAATTCATTTATACGCATAGGCATAGTAGATGGAGAGGCCTACGTCCAGCAGTGGACTATCATAGGCTGATGATGATGAAATATATCACTTTCCTAACATTAGGTTTAGGACAGTTTTATTATTGTTGTTGTTTATCGTTGTTGATTGTTTTGATTGTCGACGAAAGATCATACAACATAACTGTTCGAAAACATCCTACAAGGTGCCCCCGACGAAGACCGCGAAACTATTCCATACGTGTATCTACTTTTTGAGAAATACTCACGCATTATCTCTGGAAAAAAAACCTAAACCCAGAGAGCTGGCACATGTTTAAGGATTTGGCTCCACTGACGTGGAGCTGTGCAAAATTGACCAATTACATTCTTCAAATTCAAAATTCGAAACACTGTCATGCGGTCTCATTGGCCAATTTTGCACATTGGAGTGTGATGATGTCCTCTCCGCCTTAAAGAGTCGACTGTCAGTTAATTTCATACATTTATACGTTCTCGCCGCGACAAAATGTATCACTGGGGATTCTTAAAGATAACTGTGCTGAGGTATTTAATTTTAAACGACATAAAATTCGTTAATAATACCAGGAAACCCAGGAAATTCGAGTTTAAAAGCTCTCGCAATCCTCGAGGCACGTTGTATACTCGTATATAGCGTGACGCCGATTTGATGTCATCGGCACCAAACTACTGAATCTGTTTATTATTTTCACAAGACAATATGTAACCATTTATTGTCTATTGAGAAGAATCAACAGCCATTTAAATAAACACGTACATAACTATGTACTAGAAAACTAATATTGCTTATATTTGTCCAATAAATTATTTTAAAAAGAGCTGTTAGGGTCTACGGCCTACGCTAGCTGACGCACGCTTGCGGGTCCCGTTCACTATTAAAATCTGTCGCACGCGCCCGCACCAATTAGCGTCGTTCATACAATTTCTTGTTAGACAAGCGTCCGTCTCGAGTAATCCACGCCAGCAGCTAGCGCGGGCCCTTAAATTATCATCATTTCATCTAGTGCTCTTTAAAACTAGTCTAAAGAACTCAAACTTGATAAAGTTACGTCGTCTCATAATCTTATTGAACCACCTTCCGACTCCATCATCAGTTCCAGGATATCTATATTTTGCTGGTCGTAGGTCCTCGTGCAGGGACCACCGTCTTACCCGTTAACCTGCCGCTAAATAGCAGAGGGCCTATAGTGTAGGTAATAACTTATAAGAAACGTCTCGATCGCGTTTACGGTTTTCATCGCCATTTGTATTTGCACTGCTGTGTTTCGGTTTGGGGGTAAGAAAGCCGGTGTAATTACTGGCATAGATAGAGGCAATCCATCTAAGTCCTCAGGGTAGGCAGCGCATAGACAATTTTTTGATCGCTATGTCCAAGGGCCTCAGTTCCCGCTTTCCATCAGGTGGTCTGAGAGCTCAGTTGTCTACCTTCGTCATGTTTTCATGGAATGCTCCATTAAACACTACACATTTTGTAAACAAAAATGAAGCAGTAAATAATGAAATTATTTCATTGATCCCTAAAGCATTTTTTGTAGAAGTCACTTCTAAAATGCTATAATTCTTTCGTCCCTGACCGAGCTCCGAATTATTGACAATATAACATAATGACTGACATTACCTGTTCGGTATTAATAACATTTGTAATTGATACAAAAAGTGGCATTTGTTATTCTATGTATGAAGTGATACGAAATAATTCATTTTAGTAAAATCGCCGCGTGGAGACGGCAGTAAGAATACATTAGTCACCACCCCAACTCTTCCCGTGGGTGTCGTAAGATTCGACCAAGGGATTAAAGTGTCACTGACCATTTATTTATTGATGATAGGCAGCAGCGTCATCATAGTGGACACGCTGCGATCGCCAACCCGCTTGCCCAGCGTGGTTATGGGTATTTACCCCCTAAGGATGAAGACATTTATCAGCATGCGTACGCATTTTGTCTATAGAAAATGTCAGTTTAGTATGTACGCGTATGTTCGGCTGTTTCATACTAAACGGCCAATTTTATTAGACAAAATGCGTACGCATGCTGATAAATGTGTCTTCACCCTAATGCGTCTATACGCATAGCTACCTAATAAGTAAAGCTGTGAAACAATATTCTACAACACCCTATTAATGGTATTAATTTAATACAATGCCCTATTAATATACCTTGAGAGATATTAGTGTAAGTAACAATATTGGCAAATGGTGGGAAACCCCAAGTGCATTTATCAGTGGGATCGGAGCCTGAAGGCCGGCGCCGATTGTTTTGGGAAGGCCGCGAGTGCCGCTCCAATTATTTCTATACCGGCCTATCGTTGCTGCAACAGCACAAAGACATGCCAGTATAGTAACTATAGTAGGTACACTCAAAGGCCTAGGTGGGTTATTGTCAGCCGGGAAAACAAAAATTGTCCACTGGGTGGTCAATAGTCAACAGCTTTTATAAAGCTATGTTAAGGCTATAGAGCGGGGAACGTAGTTGTACCGTCAATTGATTTATCCCAAAATTAGTACAAGAATTCCTTAATCTTAGGTATGTCCACCGAAAAGACCATAATCTAAATCTGACAATGACCCGGGTAAGGTCTAGGTATATAAAAATGCTGAAAAATATGTCACAGTGCATTTTAATTCTTTGCAATAAAGATCATCGTAGTATATTTATAAGAGGATTCTTTCGATATATTATATTTTTGCACTTGACTGTATCTGGGCGACCGAGCGAGTTTGTTAACTCGAAAACATATAATTTTTCAGGTGAGACCTAGGTAAATTTGAGTTTTTACTAGAACCTATAGCAAACATTAAAAGCTTTAGACCTTTTCAGAGAACTCTGAAATACATACATATTTATTTATGTAGGTATATATATATTTGGATAGAGATAATACTTATAATACATATATCTCGTTAAATGATTCTGAAGATATACGTATGCGTGTAATTTTGGTTATAGATTTTTAGGTATATCTTATAGAATTTTAAAAGATTAGCTATATTAGCTATATCGAATTATTAACAATCAACAAAAATACAACAATTCTATCAAGGTGATAAATTAAGTGAAGAAGTATCCTTACTCTTTCTGTCATAGTGCTAATTGTATCCATAACTCGATACATATTAGTACAGTAAGTACAGGTAATGCAGTCTAAAGCTAAATAAAATATCTGACGTTTCCGTAAGTATACTAATGAGTGCTCAAAAGCATGCTTTAGCTTCTGCGACACAAACTAGGAGACAGCCTGTGTGTCGCATTACTTGTCGTGGCATGAGAAAAAATCTCGATAGAATACCAGTCACAATACTGCCTTAATTTCATTGTACTCAATAACTACGATCTAATTAAAAATACAAGTTCTTCTCACCGCTTCTTAATTGTTAACTCGTACTGCTTTGAGACCCTTAGTGTGTGTGTATACAAAATATTGATTCACTACAAACTATACATTTTGGAGAGTAGCTACCGAAACTCTATCATATTTAATCTTAACGTGCACTCGCAACGCAACATACTCAAAATGGAGACTAAATAACATATTTATTTTCAAGATTTTTGGCAGAAAAAAAAACTGACGGCCAGTGGTGTAAGGTTAGAATTCTAGATAAGTTTTAATAGAATCCTTTTTTTTCAGCCTTTCTCTGTCCATTGCACGCCTTTCTCTACGACCTTCTGCCGTTCTCATCCACATTTCCCCTGCTATTTTAGTGATGTCGTCGCTCCAGCGGGCTGGTGGTCTACTTCTGTTCTAAATCTCGTCCTCGGTCTGCAGTCCAACACAGCTCGGCTCCATCGTCCATCATCCCTTCTACACACATGACACGCCCGCCCATCTCCCCTTTGAACAACAGAGAAAAACTATACTTAACGTTTTGCTGCGTTAGGAAACGTTTACGATTAAGAAGGAAAGTTTCCAAGCCAGGGATCGGAACCAGTTTTTTTTTTAACATCTCGAAATTGTTCAATGTTGTTATTTGTTTTATTTAGAGACTTTTCTTTATGTAGTACCTAAATACTAAATATTTGATGTAATTAATAACATTATATTTTTAAATTACTCCATTAGCAAAGAATTTCTATACCGAAGTACGAAAAAGCACAAAAACAACCGTTATTTTGTACGGAGAAAATACCGGTACTTGCCTTTCCTGCTCCAAGCGTCATCTTTATTAAGAAATCTCCTTAAACCCTTCGATAGGCAACTAAAGTAAACAGTGTGATCACTTCATACGTTTTTCTATCAATACGATATGTCTGTTTTGGATATAATAATCAAACACGGATCATAATCGGGCAGGCGGTTGTTGTGAAACTGAAGGCGCGCGCAGTCTCGTTACATAACTCGAGCGACGCACGCGCCGGTCGCCCGCGCCTCTCGTTCATGCTACAACTTGTGCTAGTGCGACCGAAACATGTTATTAGGTTTGTATTTGTTTCATTAATTGGAAATTGGTTAATAAAATTTAAGTGTTTGATTTAAAAATAGGTTGATGTTTGAGAAAATGTTTAAGTGCTTTTTTTGTGATTCTTTTGTTTTTAAAGCGGTATGTATTTTATTGTTTTTATTTTTATTTGTGGCAAAAACATACAGGTATTAAATTAATTAATTTTCATCTAGAACAAAACCATCTCCTTTTTAATTTGTTTACATTGATTTTTAAATGCGACTCATATAACACAAACAGAACAAAAGTACCTGTAAACATTTTGTCGAATAATTCAACAAGATAGGTATTTTTTTTATTAATTAATTATTATCGGCCAATCAAAAGTTAGTGATAATTCATTGATTATTTCCCCATACACCAGTGAAGAAATGTAGGCCAAGCGCGGAAGTTTCAACCGTAAACAATAGAGTTTCGCGCCATTTTTGTTACTTCTTTAGCCAAATGGGAAAAAACCGCATCCTTCTATTTTTGTCATCTCCATCTATCTATCAGGCATGGACTTTGAAGTACTTTGAACATCGATCATATTTATAAGGGAACGGTAACCCCTAAATTAAAATTAGGGACTCTATTTTCGCTTCAACCTATTTCATCCCTATGCACGATTTGCAAGTAAGCAATTTTATAATGTAAAATTTTAGGTAATAAAATGTCCAAGAGTCGAAAAAAACTTTGACTATCTGTCGCTGTGGGGACCTTTTCAGGATGAAGACACATTTATCAGCATGCGTAAGCATTTTGTCTAATAAAATTTGCCGTTTAGTGTGAGACGTGTAAGCATGCGTACGCGTGCGGAAAGCTGGACGCGGTCCCATACTAAACTGACATTTTCTATAGACAAAATGCGTACGCATGCTGATAAATGTGTCTTCATACCTATTATAACCCATTATATGAAATCCTATAGCAATGATTTGAAGAATAAATTAAATTACTTTTACTAAAATGTTCGTAATTTATGTCAGGTTGCTAGCCCATACTGCTTACGCTTAGAGCACCTACATTCAACGGCTTCTGGTCTGTCGAAAGTTGCAAAGTAATTAGTATAAATAAATACTTGCTTTTACACTAATTTTCATAAATGTATGACCAGCTAGCCGTATGGTAAAAGCGGTGTCATCAATCAGTAGCGGAAGCTAAAGGTAGGGGTTTGATTTTCGCCTTGGGCTCCAGCATATTTGTTTTTATTTTCAAATTACGAGTATTTACGAATAGTTAAAAATACTAGCAGTTGCAGCGTGACCCGACATGCTCCTGGCCGGTTTACGAAACTAGTTACAAGTTTGGAACCGAACGTGAACATAATATCAAGTGTTTTAAAAACATTAACGATCTGTTTTTTGTTTCCGTTAGAACTGTTATGACGTTGCATTTCCGTATCCTACTTGGCTGATCCATATTTTATCTTCCTGATTTAGCGTAAATTGGGTAGTTCAATAGCGTTTATATCAGAATCTTATAAAATCAGAAAATTAAAAAAATATTTCCAAAATTTTCGTGAGGGAATCCCATGACTTTTCCATGAGAACGTTGAAAATATCCAATATAGGTGAAAATCTGTTTTGAATTGATTATTGATTACTTTAAAGTTGTCGACAACATTCTTTTTGAATTGTCTATATTAGATGTCATATATCACGTAAAAACATTTAATATTTATAATGTATTTATATAGCAGTGTCACTACTTAAAAACGACTTACTCGTATTGCAATATTTTATTAAAACAATTTGCTTGGTTCTACAAAAAATGAATACTTTATTTAATTTTCGCAAATTACGAAGCTTCTCCAGGGTAGGTATATCGCTACATCATTATGATAAATGTTGATACCTACATAATATATATTTATTTGTTACTGTTCAGTCAAGTGCAAAAATAAGTATCGAAAGAATCTGCTCATAAATGTGTTACGACGTTCTTATTACACAGAATTAGAGTGCACTGGGACCTATTTTTGAACATTTTTGTGTACCACTTATTTTTTCTTTGACTGTACAAGAATTCACAAAGAATTACTTTAATATACCTATATAGTTAACATTTACCTGATTGTGTGAACTGGGCACACATTTATTTTACTAGAATTACAAACATTCCAGTTTCGATCTCTGTCAACGAAAGGATATGCATAGCCAAGGATATGTGGAAAAACAAAATCTCTAACTTACGGCTTTGGGATTCTTCTTAACGCTAACGTAGAAGCAGATTACTCCTAATATGGCAAGAAAAATCCTGGGATTTGATTCCGTGAATTGTTAGATAAAATACTTATGTGTAATGAGATGCCCAGCTTTAGAAAGATAATAAAGTCTTTGACTAAAATTTTGCAAATATTTAGTTGTATTTGCGGCTAGGCTAGGTCACATCAGCATTATTACGAATATTAATAACTTATGCCACAATGTTGGTAATCCCAACCTTTAACAAGTCGCCGAGCCAGTCGAACCACAAAAGGTTCCGTTGCCACAGACGATCCTTGAAGTTTGAGCACCGGCCCTTGCGCAAGCCCGCCCGCCCACGCCGCTACCACCACACTCATTTTTCCGCAAAAGATTATGTTTCTCATTAGTCGTACATGTACATTGCTTTGTTGGTACCGAACTTAAACAAGCTACACTCTTCACGACCCGCAATGTTTTGCTTACATAACTGAATACCTTGATAGTGTGTGGCAGATAGAATTACATTGGTAATTGGACTCGTAGCAAAACTGCATAGTTATACGGCAGGTCTAATTTGGGAATTAGTGTCCTAATCCTAACATTGGTTGATGTCATTGTTGATAATAATTTGATTAGTCCTAACTTAATTTGGTGGATTTAATGAGGAGACTGCAAAGTTTTTGAGGCCAGGGTCAGATACACGGTTTGTCATATGAGCTGATTAATTTAAAGGTCTTTGTTCGTTTTCACAATTTTTTTCTTTGGTATAAATATATTTTGTTCAAAGATTTTGAGACCACTCATAAAGCCCCTAATAACCTACCTATTATGGTAAATAGTAGCCTTATAAATAAGTTTCCAGTCTACGTAGCTTAAGAAGGCTTTATTTTATTATTAGCTATGCTCCTAATATTTTCGCTTCACTGCTGTATTTGTTTGTGCTTATTATTTAAACATTGTCTAAGAGGATTAGCTTATCTTCTAATGGCAAAAACAAAATTTCGTAAAGTAAGCCTTTGGAAGAGGTGATAGCCAGAGATCGGACAAATGTGCGTCATTGTTCGCAATTATATGGACATGACTCCAAAGTTGATAGAATAATTATTAATTTAATCATTTTCAGAAAATTACCTTTTTGACACCGGTAACTATGAAAACCTTTGTGAATAGACCCCTCAAAGCTTCGAAATCAAATTTCAAGAAATTATTCGTTTGATTATTCATTCAATCAAATTTGGTGCCATGTCCATATTATTGCGAATAATGACGCACATTTGTCCGATCCCTGGTGATAGCAGATTCTGCAATGCTGTTTTGATCAATTCACTGTACGCAATAATGGAGCGCCTGTTTTCCCTTTGGCAAGTCTTTTAGTCATATCACTCATATCCTCTAAAATATGGAGGCTCTGGCACCCAGGTTGTGTGGTTGTGTACATCGTAAAATGTATTAAGTATTTGTTTGAAAAAATAAGTCGTGCCGTGTTTCATATCGGATTTCTTCTCGGGTCAGTGGTGTAGGGTTAGAACAGGAAGTAAATTCAAAAGTATTTGTTTCCATGCCTACATGAAATAAAGAATCGTTGAATTTGACATTTACTCATAGTTTTTTCCACAAACCAGGGTTATCAATTAGAAATCTTATTTAGCCCTAAAGAGCATGGTAAACCCCCTAAAACTAAGGATTTTTTTGGGAATTCCCCTAAATAATAAATTACAGTTTTTTAAGGCTCATGTCATGAGATTTAAGGGCATAGTACATCTCTCTGTCACTGCATCATTCCAAAGAAGGCGAACTTAGCTCCAGTAACAAAGTTTTCTGATTTTCGATACCATTTTTCCATAAATAGAAAGAACAAACATGGCATGGAAAGACCCATAAATATAACCCAAAACTTTTTAATCCCTAAATACCCCACTGTCCTCATTTACCCTCAAAATTTAAGGATCAAACCCCTAAGTTGCCACAAACAAAGATTTTGTATCAATCATCAATTTGCTCACCATCATTTTGCTGGTGGTAGGACCTCATGCAGCGTCGTACCCGTTAACCTGGCGCTAAATAGCAGTATTTGCAATGCTGTGTTTCGGTTTTGGGGTAAGGCAATCCATCTAGGTAGGCAGCGCATAGGCGATTTTTTGATCACTATGTCCATGGACCTCAGTTCCTGCTTTCCATCAGGTGGGCTGGGAGCTCAGTTGTCTACCTACGTCACATAAAAAACAAAGTGCAACGCGCTTGTACTAAATGTTTTGTTGTGAATTCGGGCATTGTTTCTATAACAGCCATCTCCGAGCTCCCGTAGCCTAGATATTTCTGAACAATGGCTGACGCACGCCGGGTGCCACAGAAATTGCTAATGTTTATCAACTAGCCCTATTATAGTAGCATTTTAGTCCTCTAAATTACCACGGAATAACACTACTTCCATGTCTAAATTAGTAATCGTAATCGTAGTATCGTAAATCGTATTATCTTTCAAAACTAAGATGATTCAATAAAATTACATCTATTTTATCATAGAAGTCTCGAATGGCATTGCAACTGTGAAGAACGAACGGTTGCTTAGTGTAATTGATAGCACTTTAGAGTCTTTAGACGCAATACAGAAGTTGCTGGTTCGAGTCCCACATCAACCACGGTCGTTCACAGCTCAAAGTCAAAGTCAAAATATTCTTTATTCGATTAGAGCACCAGCAACGAGCGCTTTTTAAAATAAATAGGAAAGAAAAAAACTACTTCCGAATCTAACCCTACCCTACACCACTGTTCCTGAGAAGAATCAGGCAAGAAATTCAGCGGGACTTGTTTTTTTCAAATAATAGTATTATAACATCTTGTAGATAATAATAATATGCATTAATTAAAAACGAAACATACATTTGATTTAATATAAATGCAGATATAGTACTTACATTAACTAGAGATGAAGTCTCTAATAGTCAGAATAAGTATAGAAATGTACCTAATGAATTTTGAGAAATGTACGATGTAAAGATATACCTATGTAAAAAGGCATACAATTGTTTTTAGTTAAACCAAGTTAAAATTAGCATTGTTATACTGCTAGAGATGTAAAGGTCTCAAGTTGTCAGAGTAAAAAAAAAACGTATACATCTCACTAAATGTTTCAGAGATGTATAAGGTCTCCATGCGTCATGATATTAAATAATCATAAATGAACAAACATGAAGCGAATTTCATTTCTCATGTTAAGAACAGCAGAAAACCGTTTAAATTTAGGCCATAAGTGAGCTTGATTAGACAGGTCTCCACAGTTAATTTATTTATTGCGCTGAGTATTTGTTTTCATACTAGAAAGAAAAAAAGAAATAAAAAAACGTTTATTTGTAACACAACATAGACATTAAAATTTAAAATAAACATACATAAAGTAAAAAACTAAGTGCCACAAAATGGTCACCAATTCAGCATATTGCTATACTTCGTTTTTTTTAGCATTAGAAAGACCTTTACAGAACGAGATAAAAGGTTTTTTTACAGGCAAATTCTGCGGATCGAACAGTAAATACGAGTTATTAAATATCACGAATTTATTATCATGCTATATTAATACACATTACTCAGTGTTGTGAACAGATAAGAAACATAATGTTAGTTAATTTATATTCTAAGATGAAAAGATAATAATTTTAATAAATTGCATTTGCAATTTTTCATGGAAAGGTTGTACATTAAATAAAATAAGTAAAAAAAGTTTTAAGTTAAACGGTTTTTATTGCACCAAAAACTAGAAAATAAAAATTAGTTGTAACTAACCGTAGATGCTACTTTTTGTAGATTAGTCACGTGAAACTATTATCACTGTTAGTCTTCCCAAGTCGGATGCTGAAAGCCACGTTTAGCCTCTATGTCAGTGGATTAAGCGTATCCTAATCGGAAACTTTTACCAAACTGAAATAAAAACGTGGGGCGTACGCAATTGTGATTAAGTCACTACAGTTATTTAAGAACACACATAGAAATCAAGACAGCAATAGAGTAATAAGTTTTGTTCTGGCCTTGATAAAAGTTATTTACCTCTGTAGAAGTGTTGGAACAGATGAATGATTCATAGCAAAATTAAAGCTACAATTACACATTTTGAACTTGTATGTTTCTTCATAATAACGCCCCACGTTTTTATTTTAGTTTGGTAAAAGTTTCCGATTAGGATACGCTTAATCCACTGACATAGAGGCTAAACGTGGCTTTCAGCATCCGACTTGGGAAGACTAACAGTGATAATAGTTTCACGTGACTAATCTACAAAAAGTAGCATCTACGGTTAGTTACAACTAATTTTTATTTTCTAGTTTTTGGTGCAATAAAAACCGTTTAACTTAAAACTTTTTTTACTTATTTTATTTTCAAGTTTTTAGTGCAACTTATTCTAGATCAAAGGATGTTGTTTGTAATATGCAATACAATCAGGGATGCTAGCGTTTAACTCTCGCGCTTTAATCACGACACAAACATGGTGTAAACGTAATAGACAATATTTTATGTGTAACGAGAGGGGAATCGCTGCTGAATAGATATTTTTTTGTAATCCGACACTAAAAAAATGTCAGCTTGAATACCTGAAGTGTCTCAACTGGACGTGTTATTCATACAATACCTTAGATAACAGCAGAGATCTGACAATAAGGAATATATCAATCAATTTTGTTTATTGAGAATATCAAGTTTAAAGCGAGGCTCGATGGCTCGCCCTACGCGATCAATTCACGCTGTCACTCTATCAGCTGTAGGGCCGCAGGCCCTACGGGTCGCCCTACGCTACGCGCTCCACTCACGCTGACACCCTATCAGCTGGAGGGCCGCAGGCCCGACTGCTCACCCTACGCGATCTACTCACGCTGTCACTCTATCCGCTGGAGGGCCGCAGGCCCGACGGCTCGCCCTACGCGGTCCAATTACGCCGTCACTCGATAGAGCTGTCAAGCTGATAAGCTCCGCGATCCACTCACGCTGATGTCACTCTATCAGCTGGAGGGCCGCAGGCCCGACGGGTCGTCTTACGCTACGCGATCCACTCACGCTGTCAGTTCATCGGCCAGAGAGCCGCAGGCCCGACGGCTCGCCCTACGCGGTCCACTCACGCTGATGTCACTCTATCAGCTGGAGGGCCGAAGGCCCGACGGCTCGCCCTACGCGATCTACTCACGCTGTCACTCTATCCGCTGGAGGGCCGCAGGCCCGACGGCTCGCCCTACGCGGTCCAATTACGCCGTCACTCGATAGAGCTGTCAAGCTGATAAGCTCCGCGATCCACTCACGCTGATGTCACTCTATCAGCTGGAGGGCCGCAGGCCCGACGGGTCGTCTTACGCTACGCGATTCACTCACGCTGTCAGTTCATCGGCCAGAGAGCCGCAGGCCCGACGGCTCGCCCTACGCGGTCCACTCACGCTGATGTCACTCTATCAGCTGGAGGGCCGAAGGCCCGACGGCTCGCCCTACGCGATCCACTTACGCTGTCACTCTATCAGCTGGAGGGCCGAAGGTCCGACGGGTCGCCCTACGCTACGCGATCCACTCACGCTGTCACACTATCAGCTGGAGGGCCGCAGGCCCGACGTCCACTCACGCTGTCACTCTATCAGCTGGAGGGCCGCAGGCCCGACGGTTCGCCCTACGCGCTCCACTCAGGCTGTCACTCTATCAGCTGAAGGGCCGCAGGCCCGACGGCTCGCCCTACGCGATCCACTCCGCTGTCACTCTATCAGCTGGAGGGCCGAAGGTCCGACGGGTCGCCCTACGCTACGCAATCCACTCACGCTGTCACACTATCAGCTGGAGGGCCGCAGGCCCAACGGCCCGCCCTACGCGGTCCACTCACGCTGTCACTCTATCAGCTGGAGGGCCGCAGGCCCGACGGGTCACCCTACGCTACGCGGTACACTCACGCTGTCACTCTATCAGCTGGAGGGCCGCAGGCCCGACTGGTCACCCTACGCTACGCGCTCCACTCACGCTGTCACTTTATCAGCTGGAGGGCCGCAGGCTCGCCGGGTCGCCCTACGCTACGTGATTCACTCACGCTGTCACTCTATCAGCTGGAGGGCCGCAGGCCCGATGGTTCGCCCTACGCGCTCCACTCACGCTGTCACTCTATAATTTTTTGATCAGCTGGAGGGCCGAAGGTCCGACGGGTCGCCCTACGCTACGCAATCCACTCACGCTGTCACACTATCAGCTGGAGGGCCGCAGGCCCAACGGCCCGCCCTACGCGGTCCACTCACGCTGTCACTCTATCAGCTGGAGGGCTGCAGGCCCGACGGGTCGCCCTACGCTACGCGGTACACTCACGCTGTCACTCTATCAGCTGGAGGGCCGCAGGCCCGACTGGTCACCCTACGCTACGCGCTCCACTCACGCTGTCATTCTATCAGCTGGAGGGCCGCAGGCTCGCCGGGTCGCCCTACGCTACGCGATCCACTCACGCTGTCACACTATCAGCTGGAGGGCCGCAGGCCCGACGTCCACTCACGCTGTCACTCTATCAGCTGGAGGGCCGCAGGCCCGACGGTTCGCCCTACGCGCTCCACTCAGGCTGTCACTCTATCAGCTGAAGGGCCGCAGGCCCGACGGCTCGCCCTACGCGATCCACTCACGCTGTCACTCTATCAGCTTGAGGGCTGAAGGTCCGACGGGTCGCCCTACGCTACGCAATCCACTCACGCTGTCACACTATCAGCTGGAGGGCCGCAGGCCCAACGGCCCGCCCTACGCGGTCCACTCACGCTGTCACTCTATCAGCTGGAGGGCCGCAGGCCCGACGGGTCGCCCTACGCTACGCGGTACACTCACGCTGTCACTCTATCAGCTGGAGGGCCGCAGGCCCGACTGGTCACCCTACGCTACGCGCTCCACTCACGCTGTCACTCTATCAGCTGGAGGGCCGCAGGCTCGCCGGGTCGCCCTACGCTACGTGATTCACTCACGCTGTCACTCTATCAGCTGGAGGGCCGCAGGCCCGATGGGTCGCCCTACGCGCTCCACTCACGCTGTCACTCTATCAGCTGAAGGGCCGCAGGCCCGACGGCTCGCCCTACGCGATCCACTCACGCTGTCACTCTATCAGCTGGAGGGCCGAAGGTCCGACGGGTCGCCCTACGCTACGCGATCCACTCACGCTGTCACACTATCAGCTGAAGGGCCGCAGGCCCGACGGCCCGCCCTACGCGGTCCACTCACGCTGTCACTCTATCAGCTGGAGGGCCGCAGGCCCGACGGGTCGCCCTACGCTACGCGCTCCACTCACGCTGTCACTTTATCAGCTGGAGGGCCGCAGGCCCGACGGGTCGCTCTACGCTACGCGCTCTACTCACGCCGTCAGTCTATCAGCCGGAGGGTCGCAGGCCCGACATGGCTGGCAGTGACACGTGTCTCAGCAGCATCAGGTTTGAGAAGTTGGAAGTCAGTATTAAATCCGTCTGTATCTTTTCGTCCAATATTCCGCAGTGTTTGAAGACGAAAGTCTTTGATCAGTGTATGTTGCCATATTGGGTCCGCAACGCGCATGTGACACCCCTGAGGTTGCAGGCGCCCATAGGCTACGGTGACTGCTTTTCATCAGGCGGGCCGTATGCTTGTTTGCCTCCGACGTGGTATAAAAAAAAGACCTACGGTACTAAACCGTGCTCGCTTACAATGGGCCTTATAAGAATGCTCAATGTCACCCAAAGGGCAAAGGAGAGGGCTATGCTAGGAGTCTCTCTGCGATATCGTATTAGATATGAGACCATCCGCAGCAGAACCAAAATAACCCATATATCTCTTCGAATCGCTAAACTGAAGTAGCAGTGGGCGGGGCTCGTCGCGCATGGAACCGATGGCCGATGGGGCGGTAAGTTTTTCGAGTGGTGGTCCCGGAAGGCGCAGCGTGGGTAGGCCCCCCACACGGTGGGCTCATGACCTGGTGAAGGTCACTGGATGCGGGTGGCACAGGGACGGTCCTAGTGGCAATCTTTGGGGGAGGCCTAAATTCACCAGTGAACGTCTTTCGGCTGACATGATGATGATTATGATAATGAAATCCGTATGTTTCTACCAAATGTCTAAAGCAGTACTTCAAAATCTACAGATCGCTAAACCTAGCGGTTGTGGCAGGCAGTAACACTGGAGTATCAGATCTGAGGAGTTGGACGTTAGTATTAAATTCGCATGTTTCTACTTAATATCTAAAGAACTTCTTTAAAATCATGAAATCGATAAAAGATAAACCTTGCGGTTATTGTGGGCAGTACTGCAGTATCAGGAGTGAGGAGTTGGAAGTCAAGATCAGGCTGTTAGTATTTCATCAATCATCATCATCATCATCAGCCTATGTTAGTCCACTGCTGGACGTAGGCCTCTCCTATTAACTATGCGTATAGACGCATTAGGAGGTAAATGCCCATAATCGCCACGCTGGGCAAGCGGATTGGCGATCGCAGTAATGTGTCCACTATGATGACGCTGCTGCCCATCATCAATCTTGTACAATGGTCAGTGACACTTTAATCCCTTAGTCGACTCTTACGACACCTGCAGGAGGAGTTGGGGTGGTGACAAATGTATTCTTACTGCCGTCACCACACGGCCTTGTTAGTATTTGATTATGCCAAACATGCTATACTTTCATTTTCACGTGTCTAACACTCTCGGTTAAGGTAAGCAGTACGTCTGCAGCATCAGGCTTTGAGGGTACAAGGATAAAAATATTATAATATTGCATTGTCATGGGGACTTGACACGAGTTCCAAATTTCATTAATTTAGGTGCAGTAGAAGTGGTCGAAAAATCGATCACAAGATTTGAAGCATCGACGACAGTTGATACGCGGTGAAGTTAATAAAAACCGTTTAAAAACCTAAAGAGGCAGAGTTCTCACACAATTTTAAAATGTCACTGTCTGTCATTCGACTTCATATTGTTGTCTGTATGAGTCGGTTGTGTTTTATATTGCTGTTAGCTTACTTTAAGATTGTTGTTATCGTTTT
>JALPQI010004994.1:0-60053 GCA_025490895.1 Thaumatotibia leucotreta | reverse complement strand
CAAGTAAATGGTACAATAATCACAAATCTGCACGAATTATTTTAAATGGGAGTTAAATACCGAAAAAAAATTAATCGTAAGCCTTACAACCATCAATACACAACAATGCTTCATATTATAAAAAACATAAAAAACAATTTACTGACTTCATTTCATATTAGAAGAAAATTATCACAACAATTAGGAATTTTAGTTACGACTTCAAAATAAATTAATTCGAAATCATTTAAAATACTTAATATTTTAAAATATGAATGGGTCGAAACGAAAATTGACACTTACAATACCTATACATTGTATTTTATTTTATTGATGTGGAAACATTGTAAACATTTTGCGTGAATGAATGACACATTTTCTTGACGGAATCTGAAACTCAAAATAAAATTTAATAATGGTGGATCGTTTAGGTACGTAATTTACTCTAGAAATCTAAATAGTAGTTACTTCCTAATGCTGTCGACAAGTGTGTAACGTTAACTTTTAGTTGTTTTACCAAGTTCCTTACTGTCATTGTATGCCCCTTAGTTTGACGTCAAACTTTGATTTTGTACCGCAAATTACTGTACTTAGATTGTGCTTGTTTTTCAGTAAATAGTGAAGCAAATGCTAGAAGAATTGCTATGGTGGAAAACTGCTTCGGCAGTTCAGGACAGGTAAGATATTTTAAAACATTTCGATCTGCTTGAAAACTATGAATAAACTTTCGAAGTTTACTTATGCTACCTACTGTACTTTCGTTATCAGGCGACTAACTTGCTGAGATAAGTCTACGGCATAACAGGCAGATTTGGCTTTGGACATATCATTTTTGCATTATATTTGTCGATTATGAATTCTTATTCTTTGTTTTGGGTAAACTATGGCTGTAATACTATTTTATTTTTCAGCCTTTGGCAGAACAGGGCAGAGTTCTTGTGGGTGAGGGTGTCTTAACCAAAATGTGCAGGAAGAAGCCAAAAGCTCGTCAGTTCTTTCTCTTTAATGACATCCTGGTCTATGGCAACATTGTTATAAACAAAAAGAAATGCAACAAGCAACATGTCATTCCACTAGAAGAAGTGAAACTGGAGGCTTTAAAGGATGAAGGACGTAAGTTTTAGCATCACTTGTTTTTGTTGTCACTGCCTAGTCCATATCAAAATCTTATCATCAAAATAAGCTGAATTATATGCTAATACATTTTAAATGTCAATACATTTTAAACCTAAAATGTATTGACAATACAGACTATAATATGGATGTCTTGAATCCTAAATTTTGAAATAGGTTTAAAGCTAAAAACTGTAAGATAAATCTACACTATATGAAATAGCTCACCCTGCAACTTTCATAGTGCAAAAATGTCCATTTTGCTTGCTGCATTGCCACATTGTATCAAAATAAACAATGTCTGTACCAGGAACTCTTCGGAGTGTAACTTTTTGCAGAAGGTGACCCAATGACAAAATGCGAAAAATAAGGACTATTATGTGGCTGATTACACACAATGCTTAAGGCATTATTAATCTTTAATATTGGATAAGAATTGTTTCTTAGTCTTTTCTAAGAAGAGTCAAGAGGGACAATAACCCTGGGATATAGATTGTGTAATATTGAAAGGACAATGGGTTTAATTCATTAAAATAGTAACTACAACTTAATTTATTATTTATTTACTTATGTAATCATTATAGGATTTCAGTTTATATTAGACCGGGCTTTCACCTTTGAGTCCTTACGTAAGCTGTAGGAACAGAGCTATACAAATGAATGAGATAATGATATTCACCTCTCATTTCTTAGTATAGCTCCGTCCCTTCAATTGGACGTAGTTATGCAAAAGGGAACCAACCCACAAAAAATTTTTCATTCTAATTATCACCATAAATCAAAATAAACAAGTCAATCTTTGAAATGACAAATTCATGTAGGTTGGTTCCTTCGCATAACTACGTACAATTAACTAAGAACTTACAGGTGTAATCCCAGCCTTAAATTTATTATTATTCATTAATATTTACTTAACTGGATGACTGGAGGGGCAGTCATCATTATCAGCTGTCCCAGACATACAGTTTAAAACAAGTTAGGAAGTATGAATCACGGCAATGAGTCATAGACAATATTTATTGTTATCAATGTAAATGTACCTATCATTTTACTGCCACTCTGATGTCAGTCCTTTGCATAAATGTTTTGCTAAATATTTTCAACTGAGTCGAAGAAACAGGGAAGCTACAGAATCTTTAAAATGCCACTAATGTGTCAGTATCATTCAGTATTGTATCTACCTAAGTGTGGCTTAGCACCTGCTTGGTGCAACAGTATGCCGCCGGGAGATAGACTCTCTGTTGAATAGAATAGAATACTTCTTCTATTTCCCAATAATAATCTTTTTATCTATCTGTAAAGAAGTTTATAAGTACTACACAGATTAATGAAACAGATACACAACGTGTTAGACAAGCCACTGAAAACCTTGAACAGGGTGATTTGGTAGGTTATACTGAACAACTTTTACTATGCAGCTAACCGAGAAATGTAAAAAAAAATTGGCTTTTCATACCAAATGTCGTGATAGATCAGTCGAAATGTATGAAAAAGACAATTTTTTTTAGTTTTCGTATAAGGAATATCTTAAATCAACCAGGAATAATAGGAATATGTATATCTATCAGGTTGCAATTATGACTAAATAATTCTAAAAAGGTTGACATTGTGTTGAATCACCTTCAGTTAGGCTTAACTTAATTTGGTATCTAAATTCTACCACAACACTTCTAAGGTTTCTTAGGTTTCTATCATGAAATTATTTAAAGCCTAGTTTTATTCTTAGCTTAAATATAATACTACTATCCTCAAAGTGGATCTCATATACTCTTGGGGGAAATTAGCCTTATCCAAATGTTTTTTTTTTTTTCAAAAAATATGCTAAGAAAGATCTTATAAGGCACTTTTTTTAGGTTTTGGAACTTAATACGATTTCCACCCAGAACCGCGAGCTCTTTCGATCAATTTAAAGGAAACAATACCGTCAGACTGCAATTAACAGTACATAGATAGGGCTGCCATCTGTTAATTTTTGGACGCCATCCAGGAACTTTTCATGTGAGGAAAATATTGGATGTCATAATATGACATCGAATATTATACGAAAGAAAAAACGACGAAGTTCACCAACGTCCGAGGTGATTACTTCAGGAAACACTTTATTGAATGTATTATGTATTTACTTGCATTATTGTGTACAAAGTAAAGTCAGGGGAAAGAGGGGAATTTACGCCGTATGACTAGGGTCGCATTTTATAAAGTTACAATTTACAATTTCGCTGTCTGCCTCTCTTTCTAGCCAATATGTGCGTGCGTTAGAGAGGCAAACACAGTGGCGTAGCGTGCCTTGTCGGGGCCCCGTATAAAATTTTTTTGGAGGCCCTTATATGGAGGTAATACAAATTAGAAAGTTTTTATTCTATTTCCTTACGCACTTTGGGGGCCCCCGTGGCCCGGGGGCCCCGTATAATTGATACGGCAGATACGGCAGTAGCTACGCCCCTGGGCAAACAGCAAAATTGTAAAATGTAACTTTATAAAACGCGACCTAGGTTTTTTCGATTCAAGGAAGGTAAAAAAGGCTGTACAAGTGTATACCCAATTAATAAATGAATTCATACCTAAATTAAGTATATACATTTGCAGCCAAGTGTACTTTTATTCATTGCCAAGTGTACTGATAAGTGTACTTTTTATGTGATGATGATGATGATGTACTTTTATTTGTCGAATTGCAGCAATGAACAAATGATTAGGTAAATATTGTATAAGTATTTATTTATGTAGGTACCTACGATATTTATGGATACTTTAGGATGCAGACGGATTGTGTTGATAGAACGTGTCAATTGATAAGTAATACCAATTCGATATTATCACGTCATCTGGTAAGGATGTTTATACAGGCAACGCTAGCATGGTTTCTACATCACCTAAAACGCAAAATAGTTATTAATAATAATCATTGTTAATAGAAGGAATGGTCTAAAAATGTTATCGGGCAGGTATTAGTAAGAACGCGACCAATAAACAAACAACGATATCAAGATCAATACTTATACTATCTTGTTGACCTTACACCTGACGGCATTGCTAAGTGCAACTATAAGTACAGACATAAAGTGTTTTTTACTTTGGCACATCCCTTTTTGTGTTGAGTCAGATATATTATACAAAATTGGGGAGTGACTGATAATATGTTGGGATTAGATGTGATAAAATAAACTAATCTACTTAGTACTGATTTTTCAATCCCCAGTTAACAGCAACTGTCAAATAAATGTTAGCTCTATCCTTTTTTGACTGATGACCAGCGATAAGGATGGTAATACTTTTAACCGACGGATACCTTTATCTGGGGATTGAAAAATCAGCTCTTAGTATAGTTATTTTTTTCCACAGAAAACTATGTACTATAGCCAACACAGCTAACTGACAATTCATAAATTGTATAGACAGAGGCACAGTAATAAGAGACACGAATAGTCAGTAATTCGTGGGTGTCTGTATTTTATTAACCTTATTGTATTTCACCTACTGTCATTTAAATTAATGATCACATTTTTTTAATCAACCTTTGAACTGGTAGACGAGTCCCGGAAAAAGTTCCCCGGGACTACAAGGGCATTGTCGTAATCGAAAAATCGGTGGTAATTTTCGAAGTATACATACGCGATTAAGTCCCGTTTCGTTAAAAATAATGAATTGGAAAAGGTGAAAGTCTAAAATGTCTAAATCAGCATAGTTCTTGATATGGTTTTTGTTTTAATGTTATTTTATTGTGAATTCGATCATAGTTAATGGATACCTAACTTGTATACCTATAAATCCTATAATACTTTATTATAATGGCACAATTTGTATCTTAAGTCATTCGTTTACAAACTTTGCACAAATCTGCGTGTATCGTATCACACATGTGTTGGTTAACTTTAAACTCAGATTCACTTTAACCACTTCAGACATTTATTGAAAAAAGTGATAATTCGATGATTAGAAAGACAGGTTTTTTTTTAATACGGCTAAAGGATTAAAAAAAGCGATCCTGTTCGACATTTCAGCTTATAAACCATCTGAAGTAGTCAAATCCATATAGAAGCAAACTTTTTCTACCAAATTATCGACCTGCCTCGCGTGGCATGTTCCTGGCAAGGTGGTTTAAGGTCTCTGCCCACTAGACTGTACCATGACCGTAGCATGAACGTATCAGACAAAAAACTATTCTTTGTATTGAAAAGTATGAGACCGTGTCGGCCGGCGCCGGAACGTCCTAGTGGGCATAGTCTCATACTTTTCAATACAAAGAATAGTTTTTTGTCTGATACGTTCATGCTACGGTCATGGTATGGTACGGTATAGTGAGCAGATACCTTTATTCAGCAAGGTTCTGACTGTTTCGTAATAAAAAATATAAACTTATTTATTATTTTTAACCGATGCATACAATTATTTGTTCAGAATATCGCAACGGATGGCTGATACGCACGGCGTCTAAGTCGTTCGCGGTCTACGCAGCCACGGCGACCGAGAAGGAGGAATGGATGGCGCACATAGAGAAATGCATAGAGGACTTGCTCAGGAAAAGTAAGTACCGAAGGCCATACATTTCAGGAATCTTCCGGTCACTCCAATACAGGAGTGACGGAGACCGTAGGTACTCGAAATTTCCGATTTTCTTTGATGGAAGTATCTAAGCCTACTGATTAGTTAACGACACATATACTTTGAAAATTCTCTTACAAAAAACTATTTGTATGTCGGATACTTCAATAAATTCCGCATAAGCTCGAGGCAGCAATATGTCGGGCAAGTCTAGAGATGTCCCATTCTCAGCAACTTTCAATGCACCGACTATCCAATTCTACCAAAATATTGTATTTGGGAATAAATAAAAAATAAATATCTTTGGACATCTTACACAAATCGACCTAGTCCCACGGTAAGCTCAATTAAGGCTTGTGATGTGCGTACCAGGCGACGATATTTATATAATAGATAGATACATATAGATACTTAAATACATAGACAACCATGACCAAGGAACAAATATTTGTGATAAATAAATACACAAATAATGCCCTCGCCGGGATTCGAACCCGGAACCTCCAGCTTCGTAGGCAGGGTCACTACCAACTAGGCTACGGAGGCTGACTGGAATTTTATTGTATCTAATTCATTTAGTTAAATAAATCTTTTTTGTTGCTATTTCATTAACATAATTAAATCAATCAATTATTATGTTATGTACCTATATGTAAATTGTTTTAGTAATTTTTGCCATACTGCGTTTACGGCTTTTACCAGGAACGCCATCCATGGTAAATCTCACTTGTGGTGTTGTAATTATATTGTAGAATTTTATTCTGAAGGAACTAGGAAGTAACGAAAATACCCCTGTTTTAGTAATTTAGCATGAATTAGTAATTACTATACCTCGATATTTTTCTAGCAAGAACGAGAGATTGGCAAAATTAAACATCGACATGCTATGGATGAGTTCATCCTGTTCTCATAAAAAATGCTAACTCCGCAAAAACAGGTAACCAAGAAATACAGGACCCATCTAGGCTTTGTTCTAAATACCTTATATTTCATATTAATCATTTCCTATGGCTTTAGAGTATATTTTATTAATCTTTGCAATGTTAGTGGGTACTATACCAGTAATTGGAGTTCGAGGCCAACGAAACTACGACAGATGCGTTATTGTCAAATCTGTCAAAGTCTCTTTTGTCATTGTCAAATAAAGTTTTCAGGTTTCCACAACCTTTTTGTTATTTAATTAATTAATTTAGAATAATTCCTAATAAAAACATTATATACCTCCGTAATGTTTGTACGCCTTTGTGTTTAATATGGCTGTCACAACTAGGATTTTCTTAAAAACACGTAAATACCTAAAAACTTGTCTTTTCTCTTAACTAACATAGTAATGACAAAATTTTCTTGTAAAGAACTTAAAATGATAACAGCCCACCCACGTTTCAAAGCCTATTTTAAAAAGAAGTTGAATTACCAGTGAACATAAACGACAGCGTGTCATATTTATTAAGACGGTAGGTATGGTTAAATTACTAAACCCCCTGCCTTATTACGGGTTAAAATTATGGGAAAGAAATTTGGAAATGTAAAATGAAAGCATTTTTTGTATTTTATTTTTTATGTCTTCTTCATCACTTATCCTCCTGAGTGGTAACTTTTTCAAAGCTGGTCCCATAGTAAAACTTGACTGTAATCATGAGTAGATCCAGAAAATATGATTTTGTATCATTGTGTTTTATAACATTGCACCCAGTATATTTCATTTGGAAATTTATTTTTTGATGATGGGGTGTATAGCAAAGCTAAACATGGCTGAGCCCATGTACCCCGTAGGTTGTTAACAAGGTGACCCACTTGGTCACCTTGTTAACTACCTACGGAATAAAACAAAACGTTAGATCTGTATGATAATTTAAATCTAGAACTATAGCACTGCCAAAGAAATTTGTAGGTCAAAGGAATTTTACGAATACGAAATGTGAACATAAAGCACGCTACAATAATATATATTATTCTGCAATTTTCTAAACGTATGCAGAAATAGGATTTTAATTTATGTGTAGTTAAATTGCTGTACCAAATGTTATTAACACCTGAGGTGATACCAGCGCAATACCAACTTTGTTACTAATAATTGCGGATAGTTAAGTTTTTATTAAAATATCTCATATTTACGTGAAAATAAGATAATAATATTGTTTCCTTAAATTAAAGAATTAAAATTACCAATAAATAAGATATCTCAACGTCTGTTTTTAGAAAATAATTATTTACTATTGTAAGAACATTTCATTGTTGTGGCAATATTTTCGTAGATTCTTTGGCCTCGAACTCCAATTAGTGGTTTAAATATAGGATATGAAAAAAAAAGTATAATTTTTAGTATGATTTGCGTTCGTGTAATTTATTTATTTATTTAATCTTTATTGCACAAAAAAGAAAACTTAAAAGTACAAAAGGCGAACTTAATGCCATAGGGCATTCTCTACCAGTTAACCTTTAGGCGAAGCAGAGAGGATCTCTAAGCTAAGGCTTTTTTTTATTTATTATATTTATTTATCGACTACAATAAGACTTATCGATAACAGTTATGTCGATGTCTAATTTTGTCAATCTCTCGTCCCGGCTAGAAAAGGTATAGTAATTACTCGTAATGACCCGCGATGTGCATGTTATCAGGCGGTAAGCAGCCACCATCGGAGCACGCGGCAGTGTGGGTGCCCGACAACGAGGCGTCCATCTGCATGCACTGCAAGAAGACACAGTTCACGGTCCTCAACAGGAGAGTAAGTTATTACCTTTTGGAAACCAAGTCTTAAAGAAAAATCACGTGTCAACGTCACTGACATGACGGGAACGCATCTAAAGTTGAACTTTGCAAAATTGATACTATTTACATTTTACGAACAGCGTGGTGGTTTAAATAGTATCCAATTTCAATAGACAAAATACGCACGCATGCTAATATGTATCCTCATTTGTGACATGGACATCTAACGCCAGCTCAAAAATGCCCCCAAAAACACTTGTTCAATTGTGCTAATATGGGCAGGACATAGCGCTATTCTTAACACCGCGCATATTTAACAAATGTTTATAGAATGTAGCCAATCAAAACTTTGGTGGCCCAATTACAACTATTTTTAAATGGCGGTTTTTAGTTTTTATAGGTTGATTTTGAAATTAATTGCCGCGATGCATTGAAGAGGTGGTGGCACTTGTCAACTAAAATTCAGGACCGTGTTTGAAAGGCAATTTAGTATGGCGTGCGGCTTCCATGTTTTATTTGTTCGTATATCCTCATCCTCACCCGAAGTTCATATTACATGGAAAGCTAGAGGTTATAGCTGTCACTGACGCCGATTTCACTGTATGTGGTGCTGGATAACGCATATGCATGGATGCATAAAGCCATTATGTTTATGTCTATTAATCATAACTCATATACTTTGAATATTCATTTAATAAGTATACCGTTGAGTGTGCTGGTGCGTGAACGGACACAAATTTTATATGCAATTACTACCATGTATTTTTAATTTATACTTCAATTTTATTTAACGATATACGATCAATGGTCATTAACATACAACTGGGAACATTTTTTAAGATACCAACTCTAAATATAATTTACATTTATAGTTTACAGCGCTCATTACATTTGACAATTTTCTTTAGTAGCATCAAGAGACTAAAGTAGAGGCATCGTAAGAAGTCATTTTTGACGTTTGTTTGCACATGAAGTTCTGTAAATGTTGACAGTTAGTATAATGGAGCAAATGTCAAACTTCATTGTTGCCTGTACGGAATAGTGATGTTACTACTGTTGCTGCAATTTATCGATACGTCAATCGAAATAAATAAGTAAACCTTTTTTATGGAGGTACGAATAATTGCTATAATAGTAGGTACGCACATATTTTCTAAAAGTTTGTTATGGTTTCGACAGGTCCTCGCGAGCCCGTGTGCCCGGTGGATACGCGGCTTTACAGACTGTGTTGAACTTGACAACCAGATAAATGTCAAAATTGTTATAAAATCACGTATAATTTTATTTTTCGTAGAATAATAATTTATGTACCACTACGTTATCACCTAGATGTGCTCTGATTTTAATAAATGGTTTTAGTGACTTTATATACTGTATATACGGCATTTCTCTATTTGGCATACCTACATTGCCCTCTGAGCTAGCACGCAAGTTTACCAACGTGGGTTGGGAGTGGATAGCTGGAGGCTGGCAAACTCGCGTCCAAGCTCATGGTCTCAACCACTGCCAGTTCTGCATTGACATTACTACCAAGTGAAACTACCTACGTATATTGTATATCAGACTCCGATACTATTTGACCTGGCATTACATTTGGACACCGATTACCTACTGCTATTAATTGTTGACCTTGATTTTTAATTTTGACACTGGTTTTGACACTAGTTACTATCTCTCGCTAACAGAGGTTGTGGATGCTATTTCCTCTATAGGTCACGTCCTATCCGTCCTATAAAACATTCTACCTAAATGCGACTTTACGTCATTATGACGTCACCGGCACCAAAGTTTCGCTGCCTGCTAATGATTCTAAGTAAGATTACCAAACACTTTTTTAGTTCGGATTACCTAACACTTTTTTAATTAATTTTTTGAATGGCAAGTACCAGATCTAACGCCCTTTCGCACTTGACTGAAAATTTTACGACGGTAAAATCGAGCGTTTCACTACACTATTGTGAGCTGTCAAAAACGACTTCTTACGATGCCTCTACTTTAGTTTATGGACCACGATTAGCACAAAAAGTTAAACGTACTTATATCTTAAACTCCAATGTTGTTACTATGAATGAGACAGCCATTTTTCAGAACAGAGTTATATTAAGTCATTGTTTGAACTCGAGCATATTCAGTCCTTTTAGGTGACCAGCCCAAACTTTTCGGCTCTAGTTTTTCCCGAGAACAGAGTCAGATTTTTGTCGGACTTTACTGCGAAGTATCCCTGCGTACTATTAGTTTAGTTTAGACGTTTTAATCTATCAGGCGGCTTATGGTGGGCCCATTTGTACCATTTACTGTGCTACATGGCACTTTTGTACTTGCATACTTGTCAGAACGTGACAGCAACGCCAACAAATGATTAACACATCATAAGCCTACTTGTCACGTTGGGGTTGTTTTAGCGTATGTATCTCGTGATTTGATATTGGAACAGTTTAGGTGTCATCTCTCATTATTTCTATTTATAAAGTTCAAGTATAAAGACGCCATATCGTCGGTTGACAACCAAAACTCGCTATAAAAACTGTCACTACTCTTTGCAACCTCTTATGTCAGTATTGAATCAGAACTTAGATACGATCACTATTTCAAGTAGGTATTTGTTACTTAGTGTGTTTTGGTTGTCAACCGACGATATATTTCAAATTGTCCACTAAAAGTTATCACATTCTCTTCCAGCACCACTGTCGTAAATGCGGTTCGGTAGTGTGCGGGCCTTGTTCGTCCAAGCGCTACGTCCTGCGCGGGCAGAGCGAGAAGCCGCTACGCGTGTGCCTGCAGTGCTACGACGAGCTCACTCGCGAGCGAGCCCGTCCCAACCAG
Source organism: Thaumatotibia leucotreta (assembly GCA_025490895.1). Lineage (NCBI taxonomy): Eukaryota > Metazoa > Arthropoda > Insecta > Lepidoptera > Tortricidae > Thaumatotibia > Thaumatotibia leucotreta. Next base: position 48,886 of record JALPQI010004994.1, on the reverse strand, counting down.
CCGCCCGCTGTCGGTGAGTAAACCGTAGCACTGTGACTAGCGTGCCTTGCTCGGCCAAGCGCTACGTACTGACAAAGTGAGAAGCCGCTACGCGTGTGCCTGTAGTGCTACGACGAGCCCGCCCCAACCAGCCGCCCGCTGTCGGTGAGTAAACCGTAGCACTGTGACTAGCGTGCCTTGCTCGGTTAAGCGCTACGTGCTGGCCAAAGTGAGAAGCCGCTACGCGTGTGCATGCAGTGCTACGACGAGCTCACTCGCGAGCGAGCCCGCCCCAACCAGCCGCCCGCTGTCGGTGAGTAACCCGTAGCACTGTGACTAGCGTGCCTTGCTCGGCCAAGCGCTACGTGCTAAAGTGAGAAGCCGCTACGCGTGTGCCTGCAGTGCTACGACGAGCTCACTCGCGAGCGAGCCCGCCCCAACCAGCCGCCCGCTGTCGCGAGTGTACCACACGTAGCACTGTGACTAGCGCGGCTTGCTCAGTCAAGCGCTATGTGCTACGCGTGTGCCTGCAGGGCTACGACGAGCGAGCCCGACCCAACCAGCCGCCCTAGCAACTCTAGCGCGCCTTGCTCGGCCAAGCGCTAAGTGCTGCATTTAGAACAACAACAAGCTACGCGAGTGCGAGTTGAATGCTGCTGAGTGTACACTAGAGTGTCCCGTCAATGTATGGAAAAAAAATTTTTTTGAGCTACAGTTTCCCGAGAGGCATCAATTTTTTTGTAAATTTACACACATTCCGTCATAAATAAATAAATAAATATTTTTCCGAAAAAAATTATATGCCAAAATATGTTTACATATAAATGAAGTATTTTTTTTATAAAAAAAAATTAAATAAAAAAATATAGGAAAAATATTATTAAAAAAAATCCATATTACATTAAATATTTTTTCTTCTCATTTTTAATTTTATAGCTTGTCTTAAATCTATATTGCATGAAAAATATCATTTTTTAATTTTCAGCTCAGCGAGCCGAATTAAAAACCATTTTTATTTGAAAACTTCAAACGATGGTAGAGCCCTAAAGATTTAGTCTAAATTTTTTTTTAATTATTTTTCCCGTAATCTACAATTTATTTAGAGGCTTTTGGTAGGTCTCGCGTAAAAAAGTCAAATTCGGGACACTCTAGTGTACACGTAGGACCGTGTCTCTAGTGATTGTTACTCAACCAAACGCGACGTGCTATGCTCGCAGTAATAAACTATACGTGCGCCTGAGCTATGACGAGCTTACACTCCGCGAGCGAGCACGCCCCAATCGGCCGCACCGTTGTCGGCCAGTTGAGTATAAGACTACAAGTAGCACTGCCACTGTTGTATGGTCAGTTCCAATGGTCCTAGTTTCAAAACGAATGTACTCTTGTATATGTTTATCGAAGCCTAGTGGTATAACTCATTATTAGGTCAACTTTTGTAGATTATCCCATGATACTAATGGTACTCACATTGGCGTTACAAAAAAGGGTGGCCCTTATTTTTACAATTTTGTAGGATGATCGAACAAACAAAATGAGAGCCCAAATTGGATGCTCATTAGAAGGGTCAATCACTTTTTTCATATCACTCGTTGCCATGGTTACGTTCTTCTGGGTCACCCTTAAATTCACAGTTTAATGGTATTAAAATTGACAAAACTGAATTTTCTGATAGTTATGAGGCCCTTCCAAGGTGGGTCACACAATAATCATGATAGTAGAGTTTGCAGGACACTTTCTCCTAGCAAACTATCACACTGTTGTCCCCTGAAAGAAAAAAATCTCAGAAAATTGCAATCGGGAGGACAAAGAGCTTTATTGATTCGAACATCCTACAAAATTGTAAAAATAAGGACCACCCAGTGACTGTACAATCAACAACACACCTGTGAACACAGGCAAAATGCATAAAATATGTAAACAGAACTTTATTGCCTGGACATAAAGGTGTGTATACATATTTCTGGCACTTTGTCTGTATCCACAGCTGTGTTGTCGATTGTACTCTCACATTGGCGTAACAAAATGTTATATAATAACATGTGTTGTGGTATTAACTGAAATGTAATCGGCAGTGAAACCGTCGGACAACGCCGGGTCGGGCGGCGATTCGTCGGCCGACGACGATAGTGACGACGACGACGACCGCGCCGAGGAGAAGCACGATGAGGTACGCTTCTATTCGTAATTACTATAATCCTTAGCGTAAAGCCTGGGTGCTTAGCCAAGTTGCCAATCGCTAGCGCTTCATCGTTAATCGCAGCTAACTGTCTTTGTCGCACTAATATGAAAGAGTGACAGAGAGGGAAAACTACGTTACGCTACTAAGCGCTAGCGATTGGCATCTTGGCTAAGCATCCTGAGACGCGCGTCCGACGGGTCGTGAAGTTAGCCAAGTTGCCAATCGATAACAATAATAAATATAATAAATAAATATCTTGGGACATCTTACACAAATCGACCTAGTCCCACGGTAAGCTCAATTAAGGCTTGTGTGTGGGTACCAAGCGACGATATATATATAATAGATAGATACATATAGAAGACAGCCATAACCAAGGAACAAATATTTGTGATAAATAAATACACAAATAATGCCCTCGCCGGGATTCGAACCCGGAACCAATGAGTAACGTATCGTAGTTTTATCTAGAATCTCTATCACTCTTTCTTATTTGTGCGACAAAGAAATATAGCCTTTCGTTCGCGATTCGCGATTGAGCGTTAGTGATTGGCAACTTGGCTACGCACCCAGTAGGCCTAGCCAAGATGTCATTCTACGTATACGATAAGCGATTGGTCACGTGACCATAAATGTATCGGAATGGTCACGTGACTTTTCGTTCGTATCTGTCATTCTCATACATTTAATTATATTACGTATTGCTTATCCTATAAGATTGCAGAATGGGATCATGGCTAGGCCTGCTACGCGAAGTTCAAGATTCGTCAATTTCGAGTATTTGTCTCTGTCACTCCAACGAAGGCGTCATTAAAGTGACAGAGACAGATCCAGAAATATTGGCGATTTCGGAGTTCGCGATAGGGCCGCAGGTGCGTGCTGTATTTTGCACGCCACGTTTGGATTTATTTACGATAGATGACATGGACGCCTCGCCCAACAAACTGTCTAGTGTTACTGTGTACTGTGTGTTAGCAAACCGTGAAATATTGTGTCTCCCTTTCGGTGTTGTAGGTAGACATATTGATAAGACCGAAAGTGACAAACGATACTTATCAGCTAGGCTAGCAGCCAGCTGAAAAACTCATTGGTTAATCGTTAAGTTTGAAATTTAAGTAACTTGCACAAAAAAAAACTCAATGAATGCCGCTTAGGGATTTACAAATGTATTGCATAATGCTTTACCTTCGTCTATTCACAGAAACGGCCGAATTAATATTGCTGTCGTAATGAATTTCAGTGTCCGTTACGTTTACACTGTGTGACTAAGAATTCTATGATGCGCCTAGGAATTTCTTAATCTAGCGGATTTTACGATTGGCTGCCGACATAGATAATATCATTATCATAGTAATTCATAAACCGATTTTTTAAGTGATTACCTCACGATTACTATTATATTAAGGTATACGGGTGAATCAACTTTTTTCTGTCTGTTATTGCCATGGTTACGGTCGCCTGAGTCACGCTGGTTTTATTGTAGATGGCCCATCAAAGAAAGGATTTATTACCACCACAAAAATGCATGTTTGCATAGTTTAAGTATCATAACTATGCATAAAACCAGCGTGACTCAGGCGACCGTTACCATGGTAATATAACAGACAGAAAAAAGTTGATTCACCCATACAATATACAATACTACAAAGAAATGAACACAGATATTAACATCAGGACAGACAATAAATTAATTAAACTGAAAGTACAACGTGTTAAGTGGTATCTGGTATAGTCAACTTCAAATACGAGTACTTGTGGCACTAATCTCACCGCGACCTACTAAGCTATGAACTATGGGCTATAAACACGAACAAAACATACGTACTCCCGTGTAAAAAAAAGAGACAGCGATACTCGCCTAGCTATCAGCTATAACCGCCGGGCGAGTATCGCCATGTTTCTTTTATTTACACGGGAGTGCGTATCTTTTGTTCGTGTTTATAGCTTAGTACAGTCAAGTGCAAAAATAAGTATCGAAAGAATCCGTTCATAAATATGTTACGACGTTCTTATTACACAGAATTAGAGTGCACTGGGACATATTTTTGAACGTTTTTGTATACCCCTTATTTTGTCTTCGACTGTAGCTCGCGGTGAGACCAGTGCCTGTAACTGCCAAAGTAGTTAAAGTTCGGTATATCATGTATTTCGATTGGTGTGCGGTAGCGGTACTTTGATGGTGACTGTACAGTCGCCATTAGATATATCAGAGCAGCCATGGTACTCACAAATATCTGAACATGCACTCTAAAGCTATGACAATAACGGGTTGGCTTAAAGTAATAATAATTTATGTTTTTAAAGACATAACAATAATAGCATTAAGCATTGGAATATCGATTTTATAATCACAATCTATAGGATATTGGACGTAAACTGGATAGCCTTTAATAGGCAAAAGGCCCGGTTTTATATTTTTTAAGTAGCTTGCTCATGAACTTGCATTACGCTTTGGACCCCTTTTAAAATAGACTCTAGTTACTAATTCCCGGAATTTCATTACTAATTTTATTTTATTCTTGTATCGAGTTCTCGGATATTACGCCATACAATCAAAAGTATTTAAAAATTACTAAGAAGTTGTTGTTGCCTGAGAATTAAAAACATGTTGGAGGGTTGGCACGTTGGCAGCATTTAGTAGACTTTCCACGGCCGCCAATTATGTCTAATATACTATATACGGCATTATGTCTAATATACTATAGTTTATGATTACAAATTCAATAAACCAATAGCTTTTTCCTGTATTTATATGTTTGGAAACATAAAAATTCTCATTACTTTAACCCTCTAATGCATATGAAGCCAAATATGGTTTCATTGGTTTTGGACTATTGACTGCTGTTAGGGTTCAAATTTGAAATGCATTTTTGCCTGTCTTATGCATTAGAGGGTTAAGCCAACCCCTTAGAGGCCTACTTGGATATTTATGAGGCCGCTCCGCTATTATGTTCAAAGACGTGTGTTAATGCTTACTGCTATATTAGTAGTATCGATTTATGTGTGTATGTTAAGTATGCCTGTGTGTTGTATTTTTCAGCTTTATATGTAAAATTAACCCTTCTTTATTTATGATTTCATCTATATCAATGACCAAATGTTTATTTCTAGGGATTTACAAGTTATAACGGTGTCAAAAATGGATTTGGAAGTAAAGTCACAACTGTATAGTACAAATTCAGATTGAGTAAGTGAAGCTCACTCAAGCTTCGGCACTTGGTGATTTGAGTTTATCTGTGTTTGTTTTGTCAATTTAATAGAAGATTGCTCCTTAGAGAAGAACTGAATATTACAAATGTTCTGGAGCTATTTTATTTTGTTTTTTATTAAAGGTGTGAAAAACTTGTAAATAATTTCATTTGTTTTGTTTTCTACTCATATTTTGTGTAGTTTTGTTTTTATGCTTCGAGTATTGATGTGACTTTTTAACGTCTTAGCTTTAGTTTTACATAACACGTTTACTTCTACTCATTAGCAATCCCCATATTTTGAACCCACTCCATATTTTCATCATACGCATTGTGACGTAGTTCAGATCTCTTTTGCTATTGTGCCATTCACTGTAGTGTAATTTTTATTGCAGTAAGGAGTAAAATTCTCATGTTACACAAAATGCTTTATTTATCCTCTTAAAACTGAGAATCACAACGAACATTGCACTATGACGTAATTCTTTAGAAAATCTTCATTCATTAGTAATTAAATGCCACCATTAGTGTAATATTATCGTCGTTGTCACTTTAGGCCCTCAAATGGTTTCAGAGATTATACCAAATTATAGATTATATATAAATATCAAATTCAATAATTCATGAAAAGAATGTACAAAGTCAAGTTATTCGCCTTAGACACCTCCGTAGAATTTGTATGCAGAAGAGGAAGGCAAATAACCTAGTTGATCACCATGCAATGCGTTTTTATATGTCCCTATATTTTAACAATTTACTGCAGGGCTGCCAATAAATGCCCTATTTTAATACTATGAATGTGTTTCAGCCAAAATTCTATGGTGATGGTGATAAGACTGAAGAGACCAACAACCATTCGTCCAAGGATTCCGCCAAGTGAAGAGATGTTAAAGTAAGCTTCTAAATTATCTTATCAAAACCTTTTTCCTATCGAATAAGAGCACGCGATTCTCGACCGTGAGACATAGGTTTATAATATTTAGGAAGGATTTTTCAAAACTAATTGTTATTTAAAAGTTTTGGTAAGATAAAGGGATAAACAATCTATTTATTGCCCTGAAAATACTTAACAGATTTATCATAACTAAGGGTCCATTTTTATACCACGGCGATAACCATCAAGCGGCCAGTCTGTTAAGCAGTCTTTAAGACAATCAGCTATGGATGTCTAGAACTCCTGAAAATATCCGTGCCGATCTTCTAAAACATTATCCAATCCTTCGTCAATTCGTAATTTCAGAGGCGCCGAGAATAGATTGTTGATTCTGACATGGAAGTATAAATATTTACAAGTCTTATGAACAGAATTCAGCGAAAGCTGCTTTCATATATGTATTTATTTCTTGTGTGGTGGAGTCTTCTGTTGGAATTTATCCATATCTTGGTTTATATAACTATATTTGATAATTTCAGAAATTTTCTACACCACAATATGTTTAAAAAATGTTCAATAGACTATTCAGTATGTTTACTATAAAATAAAGTACTTCGTCAAATCTAAATATTGGCAAATCACAGTATCAATAAACTTTTTGTCAATTTAAGTATTACTACGTTCCATTAAATACTAATTATTATAACAACATTATTTACACCACAATCATTTAAAAGTTCTCGAGTTTATTTATCCATTCTGTCTGATCACATGCTGAGGTCATTAGTAGTTAAAAATGCTTAATTTCAATTTCCAGTGGAAACATAACGATAATTTATAACGATTTAAAATTAAAAGTTCTCATCATTTCTCTTCAATAGCGTGTTTGATGCATCAAGGTTTGTATAGTTTACGATATTTAATACATATTATGAATATGTCGGGGTTCGATTAAATCGATCATTTTAATACCTTCAACCTGAGACTCTACTCCTCATTTTTAAACTGTAAAGGCCCGGCCACGACATTGGTCTACGGCGACCAGCGGCGTGCGAATCCATGAGTTGGAGCGGGATGCCGATATGGGTACTCTAATGTCCTGGCCGTGGCATAAAGCATTGTAGTTAGACTAATATTACTCTTACTTACCTTCTTTCCGACTGAAAATTGTGTCTACAAGACAAGGTCCAAGTAAATTTCTTAGATACTTCAGATATTTGTACTTTAATACCCTTTCTTGTAACTTATTATTAAAAGAGAATGTAAATATTTGGAATTACTTTGTATCGGTTTTGCTTCCAGCTTTATCGCTCAAACAAACCGAGACGACAGGTTTTATTTAATTCTAATTTATTTAACAAACAAACGCCCTAATGTGGTATTAACAGAAGTTAACAATAATCCCTAGGTTAAGTCATAATGTTATATCGATCATTACATATTTAATATTCTACATGAGTTAGCATATTTTATTATAAACTTTATTATAGTTTATATTTTGCTATTTTTTATTGTTAATTATTGCGGATTGGTTTAGAATTAGAGTTGTATTGAAGATTTAATAGGTATGATATTAACAGGGTTATAACGTTATGCAGTTTGTTTTTTTTATAAAATTTTGGATGATGGACTGGTTTGCTGCTATTAGAATAATTGGTTAAACATTATTTGACTTTGTTTTTAAATCAATCCGTGCATTGTAAAGTAATTGTCTAGAATCATATGTATATCAGTTTTTTTAGCAATTAAGAGGTGCATTGTAATAGCGTAATTTGTTTCATTCAGGAACATTGAACATAGTTTATAAAACACGATTAAAGATAAAAGGCCTATGTAACGTGGCCTAAGTGTTAGCTGTTTTCGTTTCGCGAAATATTGTTAAGCAAAATTATTTTAAGATATTGTTTAATTTTCAGTTGACAAATATACAATAATATTTTTTACAACGCTTTTTATTTTAATCAATTCTACTTGAAATTACGTCTATTCGAGCAATCGTGTATATATACAGGGTGGTTAGTGAGTAACCCGACAAACTTGAAAGGTGTATTCCTGACCACATTTTGAGACTATAATGTCATATGAACTCTTCTGGATTCGGCTTAGTTTAAGAGATAATGACATGTTTTTCAAAAAACTATTTTCATCATAAGTCACTGAAATGCCTGCACGATTAAAATTCTTACACTAATAGTTTTCATCTTGACATACTCACTGACGAAAGTTAGAGAAAATGACAAAAAAGTATCAGAAAAATGTTCAACAGAATTTTTTTTTAATCCTAAAAAAAAAAAACTCTCCCTACAATTTATTACTGGTCACGTATAAAAAAAAATTGATTAAAAAGACCTAGGGAAAAAGTACGATTTTTAGCCAGACGAGAGTTGGTATATTTGTGCGCTCGGTCCAATAGACACGTGTTTTTTCGGGAAGCAATTTTTTCTTAATCAGTATACGATACTAGATCGGACTTTAACACCGCTGCGGCAATTAGCTTAAGTCACCAGCGCTGCGAAGATACAGTGTTAATGAGTATGTGAGGGAAGATCGGTCATAGAAGTAAAATAAGCATCTTATTTCATAACCTTTATTATTATCAACTTAACAAAAGAAAATATATTGACTTCTTTGTATGCTCAGCATACTCTCTTGCTTGTCTAAGATAAGCAAGCCACATTGAATTATATTTTACTATCTACGCTTAACTTATCATAATCTTATCTCTACGTCATTGCCTTATCCGTCATACACAATTCATATCATTTTAGAACATAATCAATATAAGAATATGTACTGTTGGTTTCTATTCAACCGCATTGTTCTACAATATTCAAAACGAAAAGTAAACATAATTTTCTTCACAAAACTTCTCCTTTGATTTTATTACAATACAAATAAGTTTTATGTCACACTACTTATAATTCTACTTTGACGCGATATCTAACACAAGGCAGCTGAAAATCGAAACAGACTAAGAACTTAGATTGACATAAATATGCAATCTCATTGTAAATTATAACCTCGTAGAAAAAAAAAATAGTCGTTTAGTTTTTATTGTAACTCATGACTGCTGTTGCAAGGGATGAATTTAGCGGTATAACATGTCTTTGACATGGCTGACCGAGGTTTTTGTCTATAATAGGACGTATTTATGCAAAAAGGAACCAACCCACAAGAAATTTTCGTTCTAATTACCACTTAAACTCAAAACAAAAAAGTAAATTACAATGACAAATTAGTGTGGATTGGTTCCTTTTTGCATAAATACGGTAAATGTAAGGTGGACGCCTGTGATGTCTATGGCAGACGTTGATGCCAATCAGTATGAGGAGATGGCGTGCAAGTGAGAGCACTATGTATGTATTATAATACTATCTCTCTCACATAGTCACCGCATTCAGAAGCGGCAAGTGTGACGTTTCCCTTTATGTATTTATTTTCTATCGCAGCCCAATAATTGACTAGCTAGCAGTATTAACAGCCAGTTCGAACCACTGCCTCAACGCGTCTCCCAGGACGTTGGGCAAGGCCGATATGTCCCGCAGAATGAGGTAGAATGGGAACGGGAACGTATCCAAGTACTGGACAAAGCCTGTTAATGTGTTCGTCACTGGGTCCAGGAGCGGTCTTCGGATGTCCATGATTGAGTCCTGAAAACATATCAGTTTAGTGAAAAACCGAATCGAAACCGAATGCTAAGAATATTTTTTACATGTAAAATATGTTTTGAAATTAAATAAGTGTTCCGGCTTAGTAAATAATAAGTCCATCAGTAAGGCTTTTGGTTGACTTTGTAAGATTGATGATGGGCAGCAACGTGGACGAACTACTGCGATCGCCAACCCGCTTGCCCAGCGTGATTATGGGCATTTACCTCTTAATAAGTCCATACACATTGGGAATAGGAAAGACCTTTTGTCGACCAGTGGACTGATATAAATAAGCTCATGTGATGATGATTGCTAATTTTAGTTTCCATCTGTTCATAACAAGGCTATTTTGATTTTCCTTTAACCACTCACATGCTTTAATTTTTGCGATACTCTATTTATATGTAAAATAAGAGTAATGGCATGTAGCAAAGTTACATGAAGCATGCCAGTGATTATGAATACATGCAATACAGTAAAAATACCACAGAACAAATCTCACCTTATTATCAGGGTTGTCAATAATAACGTAAACCAAGAATATTCCCTGCTGTCTCGCTCGCCGCACCGCCTGCAGCACTCGAGTTTCTCCCTCAGAAAATATCCCTCGCCCATCGCTAACAACCACCAACAGCTTCGCGTTAACCGCGTCACTTCTCACGCTTCGTTCTTCAAACATCACAGTACAGAAGTCCAAAAGTTGGGCGATTTTAGTCTTCGTTTGGTCGAAGCGCAGTTGCTCTAGAATCTTCGAGCCGGAGTGTTCAGAGAACTGTTCGGTGAACGGGTGGAGTAGGTTCGGTTTTTCGCCGAAGCTCAGGACGGCGAGGTCGCCGGATTCGAGGAGATTGAGAGCCTGAAAAAATAAGGTACGTAAGCAAAGATTCGTAGCAATCTATTTACTGCAGTAGAGACAGTGAGACAAAGCGACACTGTTTATTACTTATGACATGCCAGTCTTGTACAATCACGTTTTAGAACATACATTTTAGAACTGATGTGCAAAGTCCGAGGTAAAAAAGTTCAAAATACTTTTGGCACAAATCACGTCTTCGTAAATTCATGCCACTGATGCCAGCGATTACTCTAAGTAATATGGACATATTATTATATTATGAGCAAGGAGCGGAATTCTTCATAGCAAAAACTAAACTGTCAGAGGGATTGACCGAGGTGTTTTATCGACTATCGATAAATAATTGACACTTAGCGATTCGTCGTTTATTTTTATTTATCGTAATCAGGCTTTTAGCTATTGCCATTCAGCGCGGCAATGCACTTTTGCACCGGGAATGACTCGGGGCGGGTTGTTCGATTAGTCTTTATCGTAGGTTTTTTTTTTTATTGTGTTGTGGTTATTTTGTAAGCGATAAGTAGTAGGTATATCTTTGCAGGAGACATTGTCGCGTCACTCTTTTGCTAGAGGATCAGGCTTTTAGGTATACGTATTGTACAGTCGCGGCAGATTATTATTTTGTTCTATGCCACTGTCATTCCAATTATTTTAATAAGGAACAAAGTATGAAAAGTTAATCAGAAATGGAATACCTACACATTTTTTTTAATATGTTTTAGAATTAATTGAATAATTATTGTATACCATGTTGTTTAAAACATTATTGGTCGACAGTGTTTTTAAAAAAAAAAATCAACTATGTGAGTCACTGTACTTATATACTACCTATACCCAAAAACCTAATTACATTATTTTAACGATGTCTCATTGAGTACAATTTTGTTTATCGATAGTCGATAAAACACTTCGTTCAATCCCTCTGACAGTTTGATTTTTGCTATGAAGGATTCCGCTCCTTGATTATAAGTGGCTCCTCAAAGTTAGCGCATTCGCTATCAGGGGGCGTGGCCTTGTGAATGTGAACGCACATGTGCATCAGGGACAATTAATGCATTAAATCTCATTTTTAAAAATTGCGATCATGTGGCGTTACGGACACGTATTAGCTTCCTAATATTTTTAACATTTTCGACGCGATGCCAACTACAAGAGTCAAAACTGAATTTGAACATTACTCACTTGCGTATAGGTCTGTATTGCTCTGTGAATTTATAAATCTTTGGCGTTGGACCTGCGCGGTCGATATAGTATATCAGTGATTGGCGTCCTCGCTGCCTTGCACTTGCCTGAGAAACGAGCGCCAAGCTCTCAAAAGCCAACTCCTTGCTCCTGTTGTCGGCCATGGAGCTGGAGTCGTCGACGGCGATCGCGATGCTGTACTCGCGGCGCGCCGGCTTGGTGCGGCGCAGCCAGCAACTAACTAACCTGTGAAACGAGCGCCAAGCTCTCAAAAGCCAACTCCTTGCTCCTGTTGTCGGCCATGGAGCTGGAGTCGTCGACGGCGATCGCGATGCTGTACTCGCGGCGCGCCGGCTTGGTGCGGCGCAGCCAGCAACTAACTAACCTGTGAAACGAGCGCCAAGCTCTCAAAAGCCAACTCCTTGCTCCTGTTGTCGGCCATGGAGCTGGAGTCGTCGACGGCGATCGCGATGCTGTACTCGCGGCGCGCCGGCTTGGTGCGGCGCAGCCAGCAACTAACTAACCTGTGAAACGAGCGCCAAGCTCTCAAAAGCCAACTCCTTGCTCCTGTTGTCGGCCATGGAGCTGGAGTCGTCGACGGCGATCGCGATGCTGTACTCGCGGCGCGCCGGCTTGGTGCGGCGGAGCCAGATGCGGTCCTTGCGGAAGTGCGACGCGATGTAGTCGAAAATGACTCCACTATTTATACGCAGTTCGTCAATAATTTGGGAATGGTAATGACTTGATTGTTGCGACTGAATAATCGCATAGAACTACCCAGCTAAGACGGCCTTGTTCCCAGCAACTAACTAACCTGTGAAACGAGTGCCAAGCTCTCAAAAGCCAACTCCTTGCTCCTGTTGTCGGCCATGGAGCTGGAGTCGTCGACGGTTATTCTCACGTTTTCTTTCCTTTCGCAAGGGGCCCCAAAATCCTTGATTAAAGACGGCCTTGTTCCCAGCAACTAACTAACCTGAGAAACGAGCGCCAAGCTCTCAAAAGCCAACTCCTTGCTCCTGTTGTCGGCCATGGAGCTGGAGTCGTCGACGGCGATCGCGATGCTGTACTCGCGGCGCGCCGGCTTGGTGCGGCGCAGCCAGCAACTAACTAACCTGTGAAACGAGCGCCAAGCTCTCAAAAGCCAACTCCTTGCTCCTGTTGTCGGCCATGGAGCTGGAGTCGTCGACGGCGATCGCGATGCTGTACTCGCGGCGCGCCGGCTTGGTGCGGCGCAGCCAGCAACTAACTAACCTGTGAAACGAGCGCCAAGCTCTCAAAAGCCAGCTCCTTGCTCCTGTTGTCGGCCATGGAGCTGGAGTCGTCGACGGCGATCGCGATGCTGTACTCGCGGCGCGCCGGCTTGGTGCGGCGCAGCCAGCAACTAACTAACCTGTGAAACGAGCGCCAAGCTCTCAAAAGCCAACTCCTTGCTCCTGTTGTCGGCCATGGAGCTGGAGTCGTCGACGGCGATCGCGATGCTGTACTCGCGGCGCGCCGGCTTGGTGCGGCGCAGCCAGCAACTAACTAACCTGTGAAACGAGCGCCAAGCTCTCAAAAGCCAACTCCTTGCTCCTGTTGTCGGCCATGGAGCTGGAGTCGTCGACGGCGATCGCGATGCTGTACTCGCGGCGCGCCGGCTTGGTGCGGCGCAGCCAGCAACTAACTAACCTGTGAAACGAGCGCCAAGCTCTCAAAAGCCAGCTCCTTGCTCCTGTTGTCGGCCATGGAGCTGGAGTCGTCGACGGCGATCGCGATGCTGTACTCGCGGCGCGCCGGCTTGGTGCGGCGCAGCCAGCAACTAACTAACCTGTGAAACGAGCGCCAAGCTCTCAAAAGCCAGCTCCTTGCTCCTGTTGTCGGCCATGGAGCTGGAGTCGTCGACGGCGATCGCGATGCTGTACTCGCGGCGCGCCGGCTTGGTGCGGCGCAGCCAGCAACTAACTAACCTGTGAAACGAGCGCCAAGCTCTCAAAAGCCAACTCCTTGCTCCTGTTGTCGGCCATGGAGCTGGAGTCGTCGACGGCGATCGCGATGCTGTACTCGCGGCGCGCCGGCTTGGTGCGGCGCAGCCAGCAACTAACTAACCTGTGAAACGAGCGCCAAGCTCTCAAAAGCCAACTCCTTGCTCCTGTTGTCGGCCATGGAGCTGGAGTCGTCGACGGCGATCGCGATGCTGTACTCGCGGCGCGCCGGCTTGGTGCGGCGCAGCCAGCAACTAACTAACCTGTGAAACGAGCGCCAAGCTCTCAAAAGCCAGCTCCTTGCTCCTGTTGTCGGCCATGGAGCTGGAGTCGTCGACGGCGATCGCGATGCTGTACTCGCGGCGCGCCGGCTTGGTGCGGCGCAGCCAGCAACTAACTAACCTGTGAAACGAGCGCCAAGCTCTCAAAAGCCAACTCCTTGCTCCTGTTGTCGGCCATGGAGCTGGAGTCGTCGACGGCGATCGCGATGCTGTACTCGCGGCGCGCCGGCTTGGTGCGGCGCAGCCAGCAACTAACTAACCTGTGAAACGAGCGCCAAGCTCTCAAAAGCCAACTCCTTGCTCCTGTTGTCGGCCATGGAGCTGGAGTCGTCGACGGCGATCGCGATGCTGTACTCGCGGCGCGCCGGCTTGGTGCGGCGCAGCCAGCAACTAACTAACCTGTGAAACGAGCGCCAAGCTCTCAAAAGCCAACTCCTTGCTCCTGTTGTCGGCCATGGAGCTGGAGTCGTCGACGGCGATCGCGATGCTGTACTCGCGGCGCGCCGGCTTGGTGCGGCGCAGCCAGCAACTAACTAACCTGTGAAACGAGCGCCAAGCTCTCAAAAGCCAACTCCTTGCTCCTGTTGTCGGCCATGGAGCTGGAGTCGTCGACGGCGATCGCGATGCTGTACTCGCGGCGCGCCGGCTTGGTGCGGCGCAGCCAGATGCGGTCCTTGCGGAAGTGCGACGCTATGTAGGGGATCACGCGACGCATGTTGATGGCGCGGCCCGTTCGGAAGTCGCCTGAGGAAAATACATGTATACAGTCCACTGCTAAGAAAGAAAGAAATTTACTTTATTAGCACAATACAACTTATAAGAACTATAAATAACAACATAAATAAGGTCCTAATTTATTAGTTGCAGATATTTTAACACATGATACTTCACATTAAAATAAATAACTTTAAATATAAATTAAGAAATCTTTTCATGTATTTTTTTTTATTTCATTTTCCTAACATAAAAAAAGCATTATAATTTCGTCTAAAAAAATCATCATGTGCATTATCAATTTATCACATGTCACAATAACACTGTCTGTCATGTCATCAAACGACACAATCCAACGGAAAATAAGATGACATTGACAATCAAGTATTTAATTTATCGACGTGAAGTGGCCAGTTCCAGTTAAGTGTTACGTAAAAGAGGTACTAGAATCTGTTCAATGAGTTTTCATTTAATAATCACATAAACAGGGTGTTTTTACGTAGGAAATTTGTTTTTACGTTTTCTCCAAAAAAAAACATTGTAAAAGCTATAATGTTTTACGGTTTAATATACTCCAGAGACCGAGTACTATCAGCTGTAAAAATATCTGCATCTAATAAATTAGGACCTTATATAAAAACGGATTGCGCTAAATGGGCTGCACTCAGCTTTGGTGTCACGAAATGAGCCACAGGGCACATTACGCGACGTTGATTTTCAGTGAAACCCAATACACGGACTAGGTGGCGCTAATACAAACTATACAATTATACATACAATCAGAATTAGAACAAGCATATACTTAACACTAAAATATAAATGAAAACATCGAAATCCAAGCTCTATCAATATTATGCGGGAAGAGAGAGGGGAGGTGCACGGCTGCCTAGGACATGTATTTCTGCTTAGCCAATAAAAACTTCTTCATCTGATCATTTAAAATTCTGGACAAAGGCCAGACCTATCCTATTACCTAAGGCCGCAAATATGACCACTTTCGAACACACCGTGCGGACGCCGCGGGCGACGGGCCGCAGTCAGCCGCGGGCGGCAGATCGAAACGACCAAGCCACGGTCGTTTGGACCAAGCGTTTGGACGCAGTAGGATGTGAATGTCTATTATCGCTACGCTGGGTAAGCGGCTTGGCGATAGCGGTAGTGTGTCCACTCCACCGAATTTGGGTATTTTGGGTGAATTGAATTTTTTTTGGTGTTCACATAATTAAAGGTGTTTAATGAAAACTAAATTTAACGTCATAATATTTTTGTTACGAAGTTAAATTTTGTGTAACTCGTGGCACTGAAAAAGGGCGACAAATTAAAATTTCCTATGAGCGATCAACAATACGAACTTATATCTTTTTAAATTGCCCCGTTTTACTCCTCCCGAAGGTTGTTGGACAAATGCTACATAATTTGCATGAATAACTTTCGTAATACAACTGACGCGATTGCGGTAGGTTCTAGCACAAGTCGCAGCCGCTCGCACAGTCTCGCCACAGCGCCCGCGAGTCAGCCACGAGCGGATAGTCATGTATTATAACATACCGGCCCGCCTAGACCTGGCGGTAGGTTCTAGCACAAGTCGCAGCCGCTCGCACAGTCTCGCCACAGCGCCCGCGAGTCAGCCACGAGCGGATAGTCATGTATTATAACATACCGGCCCGCCTAGACCTGGTTGTAGGTTCTAGCACAAGTTGCAGCCGCTCGCACAGTCTCGCCACAGCGCCCGCGAGTCAGCCACGAGCGGATAGTCATGTATTATAACATACCGGCCCGCCTAGACCTGGCGGTAGGTTCTAGCACAAGTCGCAGCCGCTCGCACAGTCTCGCCACAGCGCCCGCGAGTCAGCCACGAGCGGATAGTCATGTATTATAACATACCGGCCCGCCTAGACCTGGCGGTAGGTTCTAGCACAAGTCGCAGCCGCTCGCACAGTCTCGCCACAGCGCCCGCGAGTCAGCCACGAGCGGATAGTCATGTATTATAACATACCGGCCCGCCTAGACCTGGCGGTAGGTTCTAGCACAAGTCGCAGCCGCTCGCACAGTCTCGCCACAGCGCCCGCGAGTCAGCCACGAGCGGATAGTCATGTATTATTATTATTTTTTTTTTTTTTAATACCACGTCGGTGGCAAACAAGCATACGGCCCGCCTGATGGAAAGCAGTCACCGTAGCCTATGGGCGCCTGCAACCTCAGGGTGTCACATGCGCGTTGCCGACCCAATAAAAATAACGTTGGCACAACAAATAAGTGGCTCCACTCCACCTGATCGTAAGTGAAAAGTAGAGCCCAAATCGCGGCGGCAACGAACAGGAGACAATCAGTAACCTGTTAGTTGCCACCGCCTTGCTGGCCCGCTAGATGCTGGTAAATACACCGGCTGACCCCGAAACACGGCAAACACGAAGGTAAGTCATTTCACGGGCGTTTACACCGAATGTACGGTGGTAGCCAACCAGGCGGGTACTAGTAAAAATACCCTACCACCGGCTAAATTATAACATACCGGCCCTCCTAGATCTGGCGGTAGGTTCTAGCACAAGTCGCAGCCGCTCGCACAGTCTCGCCACAGCGCCCGCGAGTCAGCCACGAGCGGATAGTCATGTATTATAACATACCGGCCCGCCTAGACCTGGCGGTAGGTTCTAGCACAAGTCGCAGCCGCTCGCACAGTCTCGCCACAGCGCCCGCGAGTCAGCCACGAGCGGATAGTCATGTATTATAACATACCGGCCCGCCTAGACCTGGCGGTAGGTTCTAGCACAAGTCGCAGCCGCTCGCACAGTCTCGCCACAGCGCCCGCGAGTCAGCCACGAGCGGATAGTCATGTATTATAACATACCGGCCCGCCTAGACCTGGCGGTAGGTTCTAGCACAAGTCGCAGCCGCTCGCACAGTCTCGCCGCCACAGCGCCCGCGAGTCAGCCACGAGCGGATAGTCATGTATTATTATTATTTTTTTTTTTATACCACGTCGGTGGCAAACAAGCATACGGCCCGCCTGATGGAAAGCAGTCACCGTAGCCTATGGGCGCCTGCAACCTCAGGGTGTCACATGCGCGTTGCCGACCCAATAAAAATAACGTTGGCACAACAAATAAGTGGCTCCACTCCACCTGATCGTAAGTGAAAAGTAGAGCCCAAATCGCGGCGGCAACGAACAGGAGACAATTAGTAACCTGTTAGTTGCCACCGCCTTGCTGGCCCGCTAGATGCTGGTAAATACACCGGCTGACCCCGAAACACGGCAAACACGAAGGTAAGTCATTTCACGGGCGTTTACACCGAATGTACGGTGGTAGCCAACCAGGCGGGTACTAGTAAAAATACCCTACCACCGGCTAAATTATAACATACCGGCCCTCCTAGATCTGGCGGTAGGTTCTAGCACAAGTCGCAGCCGCTCGCACAGTCTCGCGGCGGCCGCGGCGCCGCGCCGCCACAGCGCGCGCCACGCCGCTTCCGCGCCCGCTCCGCTTGTGCGCCCGCGAGTCAGCCACGAGCGGATAGTCATGTATTCTTCTAAAGACATGTCGTCCGTGTGCTGGGTTATGTCTTCGAGCCTGTAATTTGTACGTTTTAAAGGATGAACTGGAAAGCCTCTATCAAATCGCACATCAGGAGATTTCAAGGGGAAAGTAACAACCAGAGATTGGAACCGGTTTTTTTAAAAACCTTGAAATAGCTCAATATTTTAGTACATTACGATACAGTGCGAAAAATATGAAGTTTGAAACGAGTGAAGATAAATTAAAGCACGACTGAAGAGAGACTTTATAAATCGACACGAATTTCATTTTCGCACGCATAGATATCGTACGACGTTTTTCAGTACATATGGCCCTCCGAAGAGTGCGACTTGACGTAAAATGAATCACTTCTCGCACTAGCGCAAAAAGCGCCATCTGTACTGAAATAAAATGTTTTACACTGTTTATGTAGGACACAATAATGTAATTAACATACCCCATACATCGTATATTTGAATTACTCCATTCCATTAACAAAGATTTTATATATCGAAGAACGAAATTAGAACCGTACTTTTGTATGGAGAAAAACCAGGGTGCTTAGCCAAGTGCGACAAAGACAGTTACCTGCGATTAACGATGAAGCGCTAGCGATTGGCAACTTGGCTAACCACCCTGGTATCCATAGCATCGGCGTCACAAAATCACACAGACTTCGCTGATTGGGTCATCTGCTTAGAATGGGAAAGGATCGTGCTGCCAAGAGAGCATACGTGGGTCGACTGGTCGCCGCCCGGTCGGGTGACCCAGGTACCGCTGGGAGGATATAGTGGAGGCAGATCTGCGACATCTTCAAGTCAATAACTGACAAGAAGTTGCGCTTGATCGAGACAGATGGCGTGCTCTCCTTTCGGAGGCCAAGACCCTCTTTAGGTTCCTGAGCCAAGTTAGTTTCGTTAGTGATAAGACAAACCCTCACCTAGTATGGTAGGTGGTGTCCAGCCCCCTCGGCACGGTGTTATATTACAAGACGTGATAGGTACCCACAGTATCTAGTGCCACTAGGTACTGAACTGCCTAGTGCCACTAGGTACTGTGGGTATTACTAGGCTAGTGGGAAAGAAGAAAAAACGATCTAGCAATAAAAAAAACAACCAGCACTGGCTACATTGAGTCTTTCATATCCAGGTGGCTTATGATGGTCCCGCTTTATCTATTTATCGTGCTACGCATCACTTTCGCACTTACATACTTGTTAGAATCTGACGGCAACAACGACAAACGATTAAACACGGTACCATGATAAGCCTACAGTACTAACTAGCTTCATTGAGTCTCTCGTATTACCCTGAAAATTAGGACCTCCGCTATTGGGTATTTATTATTCAGTTTGACATGTGTCACGACCATGTTCGATAGTTAAGGGTTTCCAGGAAGTCCAGCATTTAGATATTTATTTGTGAAGTAGCTCTTGCGTAGAGCTTTCTGTTCATATATAATAATATAGAAAATGAAGTTTAGGTTACGTTAAGTTTCAGTACATGAGTGGCACAACTCACAAATCTAAATGAGAAATACCCTAATAACGTCATGCGTGATAAGACAAATCCTCCGTAGCCTAGTTAGTAGTGACCCGGTTCGAATCCCGGCGAGGGCATTCTTTGTGTATTTATTTATCACAAATATTTGTTCCTTGGTCATGGCTGTCTATGTATTTAAGTATCTATATGTATCTATCTATTATATATATATCGTCGCCTGGTACCGACATCACAAGCCTTAATTGAGCTTACCGTGGGACTAGGTCGATTTGTGTAAGATGTCCCAAGATATAAAAAAAAAAAAACCTCACCTAGTATGGTAAGTGGTGTCCAGCCCCCTCGGCACGGTGGTGGTGACAACCCCCTCCCCCTCCACTTCGACCCCGGTCTCGCCGGTGGCATCGTCACCTCCTTCTTTCTTGTTGCCTGACTTCTCTTTTTCTTTGTCAGTGCCTTTTACTTTCTCGGATTTCATTTCATCGGATTTTTCTATCTGTAATTCAAGAAATGTAAATAATTTTATATTGTCGCCTTTGTAATTAAACCAAATAAATCGAGTGAGGAATAAATTTGAAGACTTTGTTATTACCATTTATGACCAGATAGATATGTTATTGTTGTACATACAAGGTATAATGTGCGATGTTCCATAAGAAAAAGGTGTGGCACTTTCTAGCTACGGAAATATTTACAGTTATGTAAAAACTTAAAAAAAAATGTTTTATATGAAATAGTAAAATACCGATAAACATGTATTTGTAGCTTGATTTTACTAACGTACGTTTAGCATTTCTAGATTAAAATTCAGTAGTTAATTTAGGGTTAAATATTAAGTAGAAAAGGGTCCTTGTGGCAGAGCCCGTAAAGTTATAAAACGGTTGATAAAAAAAAATTAAACTAATAAAAGTAGTAGAGCTAACTTTGCTATTTTATTCCGAGCTTGCCGTGCTTTGCCGTGTGGTGACGGCAGTAAGAATACATTTGTCACCACCCCAACTCCTCCTGCGGGTGTCGTAAGAGTCGACTAAGGGATTGAAGTGTTACTGACCATTCTACAAGATAGATGATGGGCAGCAGCGTCATCATACACATACACATTACTGCGATCGCCAATCCGCTTGCCCAGCGTGGCGATTCTGGGCATTGATCTCCTAATGGGTCTATACGCATAGTTAATAGGAGAGGCCTATGTCCAGCAGTGGACTAACATAGGCTGATGATGATGATGATGATTACAATTTAATATTCCTTGGGTTGATGACGTCAGACACTATGTTACCTCCAAATCGTCCTCGTCGACGTCCATAGCTACATCCTCGTCTTCCTTCATAGCTTCCGCGTCTTCTTCGTCTTGCTGAAGCGTTGGTTGCTGTTCCGCTTGCTCTTTCGTAGCGGCATCTATCACCTGCAGACGGTAAACAATCGATGTTTCTCAACGAAGTACAGATGTAGTGAGAAATGACTTGCCTTCAGAAACGTTCGTCAACGTCATGCTGTTTCAGTCTATCTCACTGAGACTGACAGTAATAGCTGTCATGCTACTTCAGTCAGACTCGGTGACACTGCCTGAGACAGCATGTGTTTACGAACGTTTCCGAAGGCAAGTAATTTCTCACTACACCTGTACAACTTTTCTCTAAGGCATGGATTACACCTGTGGGTTCTTACGTAAGTTGTAGGGACGGAGCTATACTAAGGAATGAGAGGTGAATATCGCTTTCTCATTCCTTAGTGTAGCTCCGTCTCTACAACTTACGTAAGAACTTACAGATGTAATCCAGACATAACTTTCTTTTTCACCACTGTCTACTATCGTCGGTTGACAAGCAAAAGTCACTAACTAAAAAATACCTACTTGTAATAAAGTTTGCATCTCAGCTTTGATACAATAGTGAAATATGAGGTTGCTAAGAATAGTGCCAGTTTTTATAGCAAGTTTTGCTTGCCACTTGCCATATATGTAGTTAACTCTTTAGCTCAAAGAATAACTGGAAGATATCCCTTACAGGGATAAGTTCGCCTTTGTACCTTTTCAAATCGTTATGTGTATTTTTTAAACAATTTTTTGTGTACAGCGAAGAATTTACATACATACATACTTTTCTTCCACCTGTTTGTGTTACTCCAATGACGGCCTGGTTGAAGTAACTGAGACAGATGCATAATAGTACATTACTACCGAGGCCGGGAAGTGACTGGTTGCCGGCCAAATATATGTAGATTAGTATTCGGACGGCAACCCGTCACTTAATGGCCGAGGTATGTATAATGCTTTTCTCAAACATGCAATGAAATGAAACAAAAAAATGTATCTTCTTTCTAAGAAATTATAAGTCAACTACATAACTAAGTCTTTGAAACACAACAAAACTCAAATACGACACCGACACCTCATTTTTTTTTAAGATTGACCTGTTTGAAAGTTGCAAATTTTTAATTTAAAAAAGCGGTATTAGACGACGCGGTCGGTTGGGTCCAATTAATCGCATGCAGTGATCGGGGCCGACGGATCGCGCCGTATAATACGGCTTTTTAAATATTATTTTGAGTAGTTATTGTACATTTATTTTAAATGATATAATTTAAATACCTAATTATAAATGTAAAAATTTGCCAATCATTTTTTTTATACTAATATTACTTACAGATAATTATTGGCTAAAAGCCAAGATGCTAGGTCACAACCCTATGTCAAATGAAAATTAAAAAAGAGGTACTTGCCGGCCTAGGCCGGCAACGAGGTACTTCCCGGCCACTTTTTAGGCACGTAACTACAACATTTCATTGCATGTTTGAGAAAAATATTATTTCGATTCGTGGTTACTGAATCCGAAGGCGAGTAAAGATAGAGGACCGAGATAATTAGGTGTATAGTTTCGACCCGGATTTGTTCGATGCTCAACCATTGTTCGTAATGCAGCCGTACCTATAATGCTAAATTTTGCGTCATATAACGCCGTTCGTAAAGTTACGTTACCCAACTTATTTAAGTAAGCTCATTCGCAAATGAACCGCAACTCATTGTCACACTAAATAAGAGGGAGAAGGAGAAACTAACCCCCTTTTTCATAAACGTCTTTTCATAAACTGCTAAGTTTTGTTTGTTCCTATCGGTCTTATACCGGCTTCCCACTGAGAGCGGAGCGGCCTCGTTTCACGTTCATCGCTCGCTAAGGACTAGTACTCAGTTGACGGCTGCGAATCACAGCAGCAGTGAGGGTGCGGCTCCACTGAGGCGGAGAGGAGCGGAGATGTGCAAAATTGACCAATACAATCTTCAAATTCAAAATTCGAAACACTGTCATGCGGTCTCATTGGCCAATTTTGCACATATCCGCTCCTCTCCGCGTCTGGAGCCGCACCCTTAAAGCTAAACGGGCCCATTAATGACTCCGGTCCGCTCGCAGTGGAAAGCGGGCATTATAGAAATATATTGACAAGATCGAAAGGGACAAACAATAATAAGCGGCTTGCTAAGTTAGGAGGGGTTCACGAATAAGGGGGTATGACTTTACGCTATTGAGCGTTAGTCATGGGCCACTTGGCTAGGCACTCTTTTGTGGTACTGATGGTCCATTACTGCGACCATATATAACATGGACGTCTAACGCCAGCTCAAAAATGCCCCCAAAACCAATTGTTCAATTGTGCCAACATGGGCAGGACATAGCGCTTTTCGTGACACCGCGCATATTTCGGCGCAACATCTTTGACAAATGTTTGTTGAATATAGCCATTCAAAACTTTGATAGACCAATCACAACTATTTTTAAATAGCGGTTTAAGTTTTATAGGTTGATATTCAAATTCATTGCCGTGATGCATTGAACAGGGGGTGACACTTGTCAGCTAAAATTCAGGACCGTTTTTGAAAGGCAATTTAGTATGGCGTGCGGCTTCCATGTTTTATTTGTTCGTAGGTCCATTACTGTTTACCAGCTCCCTTTTTCCATTCCTTTAAACGATGTTAACATACCTGCAAATCGTCTTTCTTGGCCTGTTTGACATGTTGGAACGCGTCCGCGTCTTTTTCGCCGTTTTCGTCATCTGCGGCGCCGTCCTCTGTTTCATCTTCGCGTTCTACATTCAAAGTGCGTGACTTCTTTTTATCTTCGTTCACGTCACCTGGGAAAATAAATATTTTCGGGAATTAAACACTTTATGTTCAAAATAAAGCTCTATAATCAAGGTTTTCACAAATAAGTCAGGATATTAGCACGGATTACACAAAAGATACGAATCAGGAAACGTCCCGTTACCACGCCGCTCGACAGAAGATCTAAGTGAGTGACGTTCCCGCGTAAATGTGACAGTCATGTGACAGCTGTCAGACATTGTGCAATACACAGTTAAGACGTGATGAGACTGGACCCGACGGTAATAATAAATATTTTGAGGTAATTTTACACAAATGTGCCAAAGCAAATTCAGCAGCGTTTGTCCTCTCCCATGGACACAAATATGTAACCGAAATAAAAATTACGAAGCTGTCACTCAGCTGTCAGATATACCTTGAGCTTCTTTTTTTGACATCTCCCAATGGTAAACACTAATGCACAGAGAAAATATGCGCGGCGGTGTCAAAACAAGCGCTATTAATGTCCTGCACAAGTGCACAATCAACAATTGTTTTTGGGAGCATTTTTAAGCTGGCGTTAGACGTCCATGTTACATATGGTCGCAGGTTTCAGGAGAAGCCTTTATTTGGCGGCGTCTGTCTCCTTTGCCTGCTTATAAAAACTTACCTAGCGTGCGCTCCTGATCATGTCATGTGGTCATCAATTCTAAGATTTATCGTGAGCATCCGTTATCGTTTGCTTCAATACCCTGTATAGACGTTCCTGTTTTATGGCAGCGGTGGACACCTAAGGCTCTTAAGCGACATTTCGATGACAAAAACTTATAAGGTGCAAAGTATTGAAAGTTTGTTCAGAACTTAGAACCGTGTACGTTGTTGCCCTCGATGTATAGATTATTAAGATTGTTTATCTATAGTTTATAAGGTTTTACCCAGCGTCCGCTCCTGATCGGTCTGTCCCGGTTTATTCTCCTTCCGTTTTGTTCTGTTCCTGGGCCTGGTTGGAGCGACTCGCAGCCTGTTTCTCGCCGCGGTGACCTTTATCGCTCTTGTCGACTGAGCGAGCTCAATATGTTTCAGGCTTAGCACAGGACTAGTGCGTCAATATGTCGCTGCGAGATAGACTATCCCTCTTTTATTCATATAGTTAGTAAAAGATGGAAAATTAATTATGCGGCGACATTCTGACAAACTAATCATGTGCTTAGGATACAGGAGTTCCAGTTAGCCGGAACCGAAGTCTTTCATACTTTGTCTGGTGAGGGCGTCTGTCTTTGCCTGTTTATAAAAACTTACCTAGCGTGCGCTTCTGATCCTGTGTTCATCAATTCTAAAATTTATCGTGAACATCCGTTATCGTTTGCTTCAATACCCTGTATAGACGTTCCTGTTTCTATGGCATCGGTGGACACCTAAGGCTCTTAAGCGACATTTCAATGACAGAAACGTATAAGGTGCAAAGTGTTGAAAGTTGGTTCAGAACTTAGAACCGTGTACGTTGTTGCCGTCGATCTATAGATTATTAAGCTTGTTTATCTATGGTTTAAAAGGTTTTACCCAGCGTCCGCTCCTGATCGGTCTGTCCCGGTTTATTCTCCTTCCGTTTGTTCTGTTCCTGGGCCTGGTTGGAGCGACTCGCAGCCTGTTTCTCGCCGCGGTGACCTTTATCGCTCTTGTCGTCTGAGCGAGCTCAATATGTTTCAGGCTTAGCACAGGACTAGTGCGTCAATATGTCGCTGCGAGATAGACTATCCCTCTTTTATTCATATAGTTAGTAAAAGATGGAAAATGAATTACGCGGCGACATTCTGACAAAAAAATGATGTGCTTAGGATACAGGAGTTCCAGTTAGCCGGAACCGAAGTCTTTCATACTTTGTCTGGCGAGGGCGTCTGTCTCCTTTGCATATTTATAAAAACTTACCCAGCGGGCGCTCCTGAACCTGTGTTCATGAATTCTAAGATTTATCGTGAGCATCCGTTATCGTTTGCTTCAATACCCTGTATAGACGTTCCTGTTTTATGGCAGCGGTGAACACCTAAGGCTCGTAAGGGACATTTCGATAACAAAAACGTATAAGGTGCAAAGTGTTGAAAGTTTGTTCAGAACTTACAACCGTGTACGTTGTTGCCCTCGATGTATAGATTATTAAGCTTGTTTATCTATAGTTTATAAGGTTTTACCCAGCGTCCGTTCCTGATCGGTCTGTCCCGGTTTATTCTCCTTCCGTTTGTTCTGTTCCTGGGCCTGGTTGGAGCGGCTCGCGGCCTGTTTCTCGCCGCGGTGACCTTTGTCGCTCTTGTCGAGCTCTGAGCGACCGGTCGACTGCCGGTCTTCGCCTACTTGCTCTTGGGCTTGTTCCTGAAGAATATATAGATTGGATTTAAACTTCCGTGAGACATAATAGTACATTACATCAGAGGCCGAGAAAATGAGGATTTCCGGCCAAGTTGGTACATAATATACGGCCGAACGAGACCGGATAGGGAACGAGGCCGGGAATCCGTTTACACGCCGAGGCATGTATTTGTATAGTGCTTTCCTCAAACATACAAAGAAATACAAAAAAATAATAACAATGTTGTCGAAATAAATGAAAAAAAGTTACTTGGCAGGCCTGAAAAGTATTATGAAATTCCATTTCCATCCCAGTGAGTTACTGCGCCCTAAAAGCGATACTTTCGAGTCTATTTTAAGGAACGTAAAGACAATATTTCATTGCATGTTTGAGAAATAACTATAAATATCATTAAACGGTTAAGCTCTCGTATATTTAATACTCAGATTCACGGATATTATTTTACTCAAAATCACCCGAGTAGTTAAAGGTTAATTTACTTTGTTCGACTTACAAATGGAGCTGAATCCTCATCCTTTTTCTGTTCAGCGTTAGTCTCAACGTTATCATCAGTCCCTCTCTCACTTTCAGCATTCTCAGCTTTTTCCCCAGCCGCCTGGTCATTGGTCGAAGGATCAGCCTGCGGCTTCGCTTCTTGTTTCTTCTCTTCTACTTGGTCGTCCTCGTTTATCTTTTCAGGGTTATTGGGGAGATCTTCTTCTTTATTTTCCGGTTCTGGCTCTGGTTGGTCTTGGTCTGTTTCCATGTCAGGGTTGTCGGTATGATCGTCATCTGTTTCTTTGTTTTCTGTATCGTCATTGTTTTCTGTTTCATCGTTTTCTGTTTGCGGGGCTTGCTCGTCCTCTTTGTCTTGTGAATCCTGAAAATGATAGTGAGAGTAATTCCGATCTATTAGTACCGTAAAACTACCCAACTATAGTCCAAAGCTCCCAACTATGGTCCAAAACTAAGTAAAATATCTTCGATTGAGTACTGATTTTTCAATCCCCAGTTAACAGTATCTGTCAAATAAATGTTAGCTCTATCCTTTTTTGACTGATGACCTAAGATAAGGATGGTAATAATTTTAACTGACGGATACTTTTAACTGAGGATTGAAAAAACAGCCCTGAGTGTAATTATTATATTATTGACTCAGTTGTTACACAAATTCTTCTCACTAATGATTAAAATACTTAGATCAAAATGATTTCCATTGATGCTTAATTACGAGTTGAACTTGTGGGCCATAGTTGTAGTTTGTAGTAGTGGACTATAGTTGATATTTCATTTATTATGGAATCGGAAATTCACTATTACTTTGACATACATTAAAATCGTTACATTAAAATTTACGACGTATTAAGTAAACAAGAGCAAAAAAGACACCATACAATTTTACAAAAACTAAGAATAGACCATGTGGTACAACTTGCACTAAATCTGACTGAACATAAGAGAGGTAGAGGCCTCCCGTCACTAACCTGGTGGTTTAAAATACAAAGAGTTCTCAAGGAAGCCCATTTACCTGAAGAGCCAAACTAGGATAGAATGTGTAGTGAGGAGACCCGACCCCAAATAATCGAAAAAGGGGATAAAGAAGAATGCTTTTCCCAACTTTGTCTCCTTTTTTGTTACTGGACACCAAGCCCAGTGTTATCTCACAGATTTTATTCAAGTGAGAACATTGATTTCATCATCATCAGCCTATGTTAGTCCACAGCTGGACGTAGGCCTCTCCTATTAACTATGTGTATAGACGCATTAGGAGGTAATCCCATAATCGCCACGCTGGGCAAGCGGATTGGCGATCGCAGTAATGTGTCCACTATGATGACGCTGCTGCCCATCATCAATCTTGTAGAATGGTCAGTGCCACTTTAATCCCTTAGTCGACCCTTACGACACCCGCAGGAGGAGTTGGAGTGGTGACAAATGTATTCTTACTGCAGGCACACACTGAATTGATTTCATAAAAATTCTAAACTACTTACCTCTTTATTCTGACCGTCTTCGCCGTTTTCATCCCCATCTTCTTCATCACTTGACACCTGCAGCCCGGTGTCGTCTCTTTCTTTCTGCTCTTCCTCTGTTTCTTCAGGAATGTTCTCTTTCATCACGTCGATGTCGAACGGATTCTCCGTCTCTGTTTCGCCGTCCTAGAAAATAAATATCTTGGGATATCTTACACAAATCAACCTAGTCCCACGGTAAGCTCAATTAAGCTTGTGTTGTGGGTACCAGGCGACGATATATATAATAAATAGATACGTATAGATAGATACTTAGATACATACACAGCCAGGACCAAGGAACAAACATTTGTGATAAATAAATACACAAAGAATGCCCTCGCCGGGATTCGAACCCGGAACCTCCAGCTTCGTAGGCAGGGTCACTACCAACTAGGCTACAGAGGCTGACAAATATTTAGATTTACATAAAACACGCTTAGATAGTACTACAACATAATTATGAAGGGTCACCGGTCAGAATGTGACTACGTTAATTCAATTTCAAAACGAGAGACAACTTGTTTTTAAGAAAATAAGGTGCATGCCCTGAAATGCATATAGCGTAGACATGTTCTTTCCGTGTACGCTTCATATATTGTTTCCAAACTTACATGTACAAACAGCAACACTCCTAACGGACCATTAAAGACAGAGCAGAGAGAAAATGAAAGAGATAAATATAGTTATATTATGTCAACTTCAAATTAAATAATACACGGGAATGTTGATCGTTCGCACTGTTCGCAACTTGGTCGAATAATACAAATCGGGTTCCGAAATCTTACGAGACTAGTATCACGACTTCGGCCGAACTCTGCTGACCAATGGGGCGAGCATTGCTACGGTTAACCAATGATCGCTCGCGGTTTCTTCAGAAGGTGACATTACCATGGTTACGTAATAACAAAAACGTTTAACCAATGATTGATTACGAATTTTCCGGAAGCTGACGTTACTATAGTTACGTTATAATATATAACATCCGCTTTAGTCCTGGAGACGTCAATCTAACTTCAGAGCCGGTAATTTGACTGCTAAGCTGCTATGTAGAAATTTTCGATCATTTTCCTTTCAACGGCTGTCACTGTCAGATATTTTTTCAAAGTTAGAATTTCAGCCAGAAACTATCAAGTCTCTATTAAAAATTTGTATGGCTACTGACAGATTAAAGGATTATAGGTAGACTGTCAAACGTCTATCTATCATATTTCCACAAAGGTTACATAAGTATTCAACTAACGTCAACTAAGAGATGTGATGAATTATAATAAAGACAGCAATAGCATTTGTCTCTGTCAATGAAAAAATGTCCTCGTAAGGCCCACCATACTATTTTCTTTAAATCTTATTTTGAACCTTGCCTTGTAAGGAATAGTGGTGAACTTCGTTTGTTTGAGAAAACGACCAAACAAAGTAAATGCGACTTTATTAAGTTTATAAAAGGTTTAAATTTCATTGAATTGGAGTGTACATTGTAATGTACATTGGGCCTTACAAGGATATGCATAATGGGTATGTGTATCACGAGTGTATTACTCTCCCTTCTTCAACCGGTCTGTTATGAATGTCTCCTGTGTAACCACATTTTGGTCCAACCAACTTGGCAGTAAGAAAAGGCGGCCAATTCAAATTTTATATATTTGGCTTACGTAAAGTATTCAACTAACGTCAACTAAGAGATGTGATGAATTATAATAAAGACAGCAATAGCATTTGTCTCTGTCAATGAAAAAAATAATTTAAAATTGCCCGATAACATGGCTATTTGTAAAAATATCTTGATTTGGAAAAATACCTCGCCTAAAAATACCTTGCCTCGTCAGATAAATCATGAAATCCAATTTGAAGAAACCGTGATTAAATTACTAAACGGTTTTAGACAAATCTATGAAGAACTGTCGTTATCCAGTTTCCACAAGGAACAACGACATCTAGCGTCTAATCATGGCCGATAGCTAATTCTTAATTTTCGTAGACGAAGGAATTTTTATTATGTCAACTAGTTTTCAAATACTGATATTTTGACGCAACAAAGATTCGATGACATATCATCGGGGACCATCGGAAATGTCGCGATCGTGCCTACTAACGAAAAATACCGAACCCGTAATATTACACGACCAAATTGCATCCTTTGCCAAGTGGCTCAACATTCCTATGTAACTGACACGTGACTGTAAGTGTGATTCTCTTTCATGCAATATTTCCAATTTCTGAAGTGTATACCTAGCTGTGTTGCTGTTTGTACATATTACTTACAAGATACAATAATACATAATGTTAGCCTTTTTTGTAAAAGGTCGCACTTTACCGCTTACCCTGAAGAATGAATTTGCTTGTAGTTTTACACGAATTATCTAACTAAGCATTCTTATAGGAGGCGACAAAAATGGGACTTTTACTAAAAAGTTCATATTTGAGTCAAGATTTAACTAAATGAGAAATTATGACATAGGTACTGCTACTACTATTAGTCTATGCCCTAGTATTACCCACAGTCCCCCATGCTTGTGGTTGCAATCCGCATATACATTCTATCATGAACATGAACTTTCTGACATCGTGCAAAAGTATATATTCATAAGTCTAATGAATTAAATTGTGTGCAGTAAGTTTATCATTTACCCTGAACTACAACATACACGATAACTTTACCAAGGGCCTATTGCATAACAATTTGCAACTGATATTACAAGCGGAAGTCTCTTTTTTATCTCTCTTACTATAAAGAGACTTCCGTTTATACTATTAGTTGTAATCTGTTATGCAATATGCCCCTGGTCTACGTTTTATTTGTACAGTAGGTATACAGGGTGTAAAGGTTTCAGTAACGATGTCTTTTACACACTGTATAAATAGATGCGGCTAAATGCACCACACACACTAAGATATAGTATTAACGACCCATTAACCCATGGGTAATGATCCTTGACTAAAAGTAATGTACGCTTTCTATTGCATCATGTAACCTTCATCGTATGGAACTAGATTACTATATAAGGAAACCCTTTCTATTAAATAAAGGTCATTCTACCATGAACCACTTTGAGTATCATTTTTGCTCCTGTAACGTCAGTCACTTCATGGCGACCCTGCCAGGATCATTACCATACCTGGGATAACTCGGGGCATTTATACGAAAGTGATGTAGCAAAATATTTTATCGACTAAAAATATATCGATGTTACTGTGAATGACAACATCAAAATGTTATTCGGAATAAATAAATATTAGGTACCTACTTACCCTTCAATTAAAATAAAAAATAACTTTAAACGGGTAGTTACGCGTTTATTTTAAAATAGTCTTCAAAATATACAATTAATATTAAAATATCAATATTTAAATTGTCATTTTGATTAAAATGACATCTGCATACTAGTTTTTAATATCTGAAGAGTCCCGATATCAGATAATTATGCCATTGAACCTCTGTACTGTAATCGAGAATGTTCAATAAGCACATCTTTATTGTAATTATATCGACATCTTTTTAATCGATATCAAATCCCTATAACTTGCCCCCAGTTATTCCAGGTATGATCATTACCCATGGGTTAATCGGTCGTACACTTCAATTAACTTACTTTGTCATCGCCTGCTTCATCGCCATCCACATCCATGTTGTCAGGAAGCTCGAAGTCTTCAGGCTCGGGCAGGGGCTGTTGGTTGCCATGGAAGGGATCCACCTTAAAAATATTATATGTATAATTTACTACCACTATCTTATAAAACAATAGCTTAGATAAACACACCTATAGAAGACGCAAAGTTAAGCGATTTCGAATCCCCGATCTTTGAGTTACATTCGACGTATATTGCCAAAATAACGGGGCAAATCAATTTCTAAGATTTATAGTTTTTCTATTGATTCAGTATTACAGTTAAAAGATAAAAGGTCTATTTCTTCTGGTAGTAAGCGGTTACTGTAGCCTATGTAGCGACTCGGTAGGTCGAGTGCAAAAATATGTATCGAAAGGATCCTCTTATAAATATGTTACGACGTTCTTATAATACAGAATCAAAGTGCACTGAGACATGTTTGCTCATTTCTATATACAGTGTGTAAATCTAATACGGGCGATCAATTAAACCAGGCATGGGATTCATTAGTGTAATCATGGATTACAAGGTTTTTTTAAAGTTACTCTTAATTTAGACCCCACAGAATTTTTTTAAGATTATCGGAGCAGCAATGTAGGTACGAACCTTTGTTATTGTTGACATGGCAGTTATGTCATTTGCTTTTGAAATTAGCTGTCAACGAGTGCTTAACTCGCGTATGTTGCTCTACATATTTTGTATGGAAAATTTTGTTGCTCTAATTTTAAATAAAAGTTATTTGAATGTACTTATTATGTCGTAAACTAACACCCGTTAAGAGCTTCGCCCGTATTAGACTTTTGCCTTTAACTGTACTCCATATTATAATCGTTTGAGAATACTTACTTGATCATCATCAATTTCAGGCTCCTGCATTTCGTTGATATCTTTCTTCTTTTTCTCCTTCCCTTGACTGCCGTCGTCCTGTCCTTGTTCCTCTTCTTTAGCGCCCATCTCTTTCTCACCAGTGCTTTCTCCCTTGCCCTTTTCTTCTTTGTCTTTCTTATCGTTTTGTTCTTCGTCTATATCTTCGTCTTCTGAACCCCATATTTGTTGGTCTAGCCTATGAGTTAAAGAATAAAAATGATATAAATGGATGTAGTTGTCCAAAAGGGAACCAATCCACGTGAAAATTCATTTTAAAGATTAGGCTTGTTTGTTTTTTTTATGTTAATCATATGGGTCCCTTTTGCATAACTACGTACAAATCTGTAATTTTGTCTGTAAACACATTTTCTGTGGAATCAATTTTGAGAGGCGTATGCCAACGGTGGGCGAACACACGCTGAAGAAGAATAAGAAGCAGAAAAGACATTTCGATTGTTGCTTCTTGTAGTTTTCAAATTATTTTATGTTAAAATAAGACTAGAATATTTTGTTGTTTATTTTTATAAGTGAGATTGCACTGTTATTATCTTACTTTTCAGCCGCGTTGTCCGTATCTCCCATTTGTTTGTCTGCATCATCTTCATCGTCATCTTGATCTGAATCGCCTTCTGGAAAATTAAGAATTAGTTTAAACATAATGAAATAGTATTTGAAATTGAGCTCTAGTAGGGAATAAATATTTGGTCGTCATTTTATGCGGTGAAATAACTCTCCAAGTTGAGTGGACACCAATTCTTACATAGTGACAATATTATGGAGTTTTCTTTTCTCCCCATAGTTACATTTATGTTTGGCCATGACATACCTTGGATTTCAAATTTAATGTTGAAATTTGCGTTTCAACTCTTTCTACCTATATAAAAATTTTTTTTTTACATAAAACGCAGTTTATCATACCTTTTTGTTCAACATCCTGCAAGTGTGAGTCAAAGTCATCAGTCATGTTAACTCCCTTCTCTTCTTCTTTACAGTCCCGTTCTTCTTCTTTCTTCTCTTCGCCGGGACGTTGAGCATCGTCTAACTGGTCCTATTACGTATTTCATTATTAGCTACACAATGTAAATTGTCTACCAACTCTATTTTTCAAAAGCATGTAACTTATAATACAAGCAGAAGTCCTTATCTAAATAATAGTGTTAAAAACGGACTACCATTTGTAATACAAGTTAAAAGCTTTTGAGAAACGGGCCCCTGTTAGAGAAATTCGTTGCGAAAGTAACACTTATGTAAGATATAATAATTATGTATATCATCTAGATGTATTGAGTACGCGATTTACTTGCAACACTTAGGCTGCGTTTCCATCAGAGATGTGCGAGGATGTATTTCCATACAAATTACACCTATTAATGACTCGAGCGAGGTGTCATTT
Source organism: Thaumatotibia leucotreta (assembly GCA_025490895.1). Classification (NCBI taxonomy): domain Eukaryota; kingdom Metazoa; phylum Arthropoda; class Insecta; order Lepidoptera; family Tortricidae; genus Thaumatotibia; species Thaumatotibia leucotreta. The sequence goes on along the minus strand of JALPQI010004994.1, from coordinate 14,714 downwards.
GTATGGAAACACATTCTCGCACATTCCTGGTGGAAACGCAGCCTTATTGCGTTAATAAAGTTTTTCTTAGTTTTAGTAAAAAATAAGGTCGTAGTTTTAGAGAAATAGACTAAGCAAAAATAGTCATAATGTAATTAAGGTTCGTATTGCATAATCTTAATAATCTATAGTGTGTTTCAGGGGAAGCTAATAATCCTTTCTCAGCCAGTTTTCACCGAAACGTCTGAAGTAATTATTGAATTAGCTTTGGTATAATGCAAGTGAAGGTTTAGATAAGGGGTAGGGTAGGTTAGTTAAGTATATTAAAATAAATACCCAGTGCAATGAAAAATTAACTGTAAACGACCAACGGCAAAATCAATATGGTTCAAATATCGTCGGGTTAAAGGCAGAATCAACTATTTCCTTGAAGTAAGTGACAAATCGAATTTTATGAGTGGCATAGAACGCTATTTGCCAAAAGATGTTTTACCGAAATAGTTGGTTCTCCCTTTAAACCGGCGATATATTGATTTGAAAAATGTGTAAATATAATGTTTCTTACCTGATTTTCGATTCTCTCCGAGACATCTTTCTGGCCCTCACCGTCTCCTAAGCCGGTGCCGCCGGTTAACTTCCCGGGACCTCCTTCGCCTTCACCGTCTTCCATATCCATATCAGACGGTTTACAGAATCTACAATATTGAAAGTATAATTATACAAAAAGGAATTACTCGCCACGCTAGGCAAGCGGATTGGCGATCGCAGTAATGTGTCCACTATGATGACGCTGCTGCCCATCATCAATCTTTTATCAAATAATAGTCAGTCACACTTCAATCCCTTAGTCGACTCTTACAAAACCCGCAGGAGTTGGGGTGGTGACAAATGTCAAAAAGGAATTAAACCATGGAAATGGATTATATCGCGCACATTAATTAATTACGAGTACATCCGGATGTTTTGAGCACTTTACAGAGATCGTAGTCCACGGGGTGACTGACACTGACCATAAAAAGTGTTCGAAACTTCGGCATTAATATACGCAATATAATCCGTTTCTATAGTTTTGTTTCCTGAATAATTATCGCTGTAACCGAAAAAATATTATGTAATTGTAAAATGTTAACATATGTAATTAATGATATGAATTTATCAACACAATGGTTGCAGACATGAAGTAGCAAGATACGTATAGGAGAATATTTTCTATAAAGGTAGGTTTACTTTTATTTAAGTTAATTGTTTAAGTTAGTATCTTAAACATCAAGGGAACATTCGTCGAAGCTCAATAAAATAATGTATTTTCTAAATTTACATTACTCTGAATAATGATGACGAAAAATTAAAATACTCCCCAAAATATTTTTGCAAAGAAATTAAACGAAGTTAATTCTCCTGCAAATATTTTCTTTGTAAATAAATACGCCATGTTATTATCATTGCTTATCTATATTATTATCTTACCCTTTCATTGCTAAGTCGGAGAAAATCTTCAGAAGCACAGACAGCATCTTACACGACACCCTATGTACTGCTACTTTCTGAGTGACAAAATATTGAACAAACAACACAGTTTGTTCCAATATCGGGATCGCCCTCATCACTACATTTTTCACTTCTTCAACATCTTGAGCTTTCGATAAAAATTCCACATAATTTCTCAGCAAATTATTGATTTTAGTTACCAAAGCCTCTAATTTTAATGACTTGGCATCACTTGATAGTTTGTCTTGCAAAAGTTCTTTCAAATGATTATCTTCTAGGATTTCGTTTGATTCTTCGCTCTCTTTTTCGCCGTTTTCTATTATTTCATCTTCAGTATGTAGTACGTCAACATCTGGTTTATCAATTGGCAAATGTTTTTTGTACAGTGACTGGATTATAAGTAACATTGTTGCAACTAAATCTTCAGTCTCAGTGATCAATTCGGTTTTTTTGGTTTCGTTATCTTCCATGGAAACATCTGCTGGCTCATCATAAAGATTAAGTTGTTCGACGACCTCTTTTACATATTTTGATAAATTGGCAATACTCTTTAGTATAGGATGTTCACTTATTTGATCTGTAATTATTGTTGATTGTGATTTGAAGTGGTATTCAGTTAATACACTATCCAATTCTTGTATTATGCTTTCAAGATTAGCTTTAGCTTCATTGGTGACGTCTATATGACTTTGTGAAATGTTGGGCAGTGGACCGAAGTCGTTTCCAAGTTGTTTAGGCATAGTATTTGACAACTTGTGTAGAGCAGTCTTTTGTTTATCAACAGTTGTTATAACGCTTTTTATTTTCTTGTATAAGGCGTGCCATTCGTCGCTATTTTTATAGCAGCGTACTATTGGAGATTGGGACAGTACGACATCAAATTCCGGTTCATACTCCGGCCTAAGTTCTTTCTCTGGGCAGGATTTTATAAGAACGCTGAATTGGTCGAGTAAAATGCTAGCATTCGCGTAACATTCAGACAGAGTCTTCAGTTTTTCGTTTAGCGTAGTAATATTTATGGACGAGTCGACGTCTAACACAGATGTGAGGTTGTTAGTTAGTGTCCGTAAGTCACAGAGGTGTCTGGAGTACTTCGATATGGACTTCTTTTGAGAGTTTGTTAATTTCTGAAAAATATCACTGTATGAATAATCAAATATAAAATTGAGAAACTCTCCATAAAAAACATTACATTAAATGCAACAAAAACTCATAATAGTTTAATGCTATGATATGTTTGAATGTCACACGGAACACTTTTAATTAAGATTAAGCGTTCATCAATTAGTATCACTATTTTTTAAAACTGCTAGACCGCTAAAGTTGCTACAAGACTGTTATGACGGAGCAATTATTGCATTCATTTTTAAGTATCCATTCTTTTCGCGTTTAGCACTTTACAATAAAGTTATGAAAAACACGTGATACAAATTTGTCAAAGGATCTAAATCATAATAACCACATATGTAAACATTTATGGCTCCAAATGTAATATTACATACGGCGCTACTCGCTAGTTCTATTAACTTGAACTTGGCCCGATAAGCTACCGCGTGTCATCATCATCAACATACCAGTAACTGCGCAGCGAATCCCTTACACCGCTCAATGTTCTGTATGCCCAGATCTTGGTGTGGGGTCAGCAGTGCGGCAGATAGCGTTCTGTGCCGTGCTATGTTCTTGTGGAAGTATTTTTCGCAGCCGGACCATAGAAGGCTTAGCGATGCGTCGCATCTCCTGTAAGACGACATTTTATATTGGACTTAAAGTGATATACTTACTCGACATCGTATTTGCAACACTCGCATGATGGAAAAAGAACCCGTATTCAGAGTGAAAGAAAGGTGACATTTTTATGAATTGATTGCTGTAGATCCGAGGTTAAGAAGTATAGCGACATTAGCGACGATATAGGAGAGCGCGTATCGACACAGATTAGGGAAAAGCATAATTCTACAATCTCGTTGAATTATTGTTGAAGAATATAACAAAGAAATGTCTCATGTATTTGAAATGAAGATATCAGAAAAAATCACATACTCGGGTACGAGATGAACACGCGACTCACATATAACTCATGAAATTTGTTAACGATTTTGCTGTCTTTGCCTCGGATATACGATAAACATATTATTAAACGTGACTGTACCAACGAAGGTACTGAAATTAACGTATGACGATACAACGATGTTAACATATTACGAGTAACATGTAGCAACTATCGACATAAATTATTTAACATGAGTGACACCTTATTTCGTTATTTTCATATTTTGTTGTTTTGATCGGGACTCATAATTATAAAGAAAGCGCTTCACAGGCTTGTACAAAGTCGCATCTGATCCTAGGAGGTGAAATATTTTATGTAAAAAGAAAACGATTATCCTAACAGACTTACCTGCTTTTCATATAACTTATAGCCGCATCCAAGTCAACCGGAGCTATGGTGAAATCATACAACTCTTGCTCAGCCGCCGCTAAAATCACCAGCCCCGTACGATAATTCAGACCTATCTTGCTGAGGGCTTTAAACAGGTCAGCGACCGCTTTGCGTTTCTGCTGTACGATGTTCTTAGCTTGGGATGTTTGTTTGTCTTTCGGAAGTGTTGAGTCGATCTATAAAATATATTAGTTTTTTGTTAGTTAGACACGGATGCCATATATTCAGCTTCAGTTGACGTGAGGGCAGCAAATAAAATAGACATTGTTCAAACAAGTAATGTACTGGAAGAGATCTCTTAAAGGGATAAGTTCGCCTTTGTACTTATTTTAACAGTTATTTATCATGTTATGACTTTTTTATTTGTACAATAAAGTGTTTTACTACTACTACTACAAGTTCAGTAGGAAATTGAACCGCCCTGGTACTGTTGCAGTAAGTGCTAAAACTATGCCGTTCGAATTAATCGAAATAATAAGAATGATTGTATACAGCATTCGCGAAAACGGGCGTCTTTCCTGTGGACATTGTGAAAGTTAACGGTTTTTGGGAAACTGTGTTAAGAACCAGAAGCCATCTATCGGCTTGTATTCGTCCAACAAGAAAATTAGGGTTCTAGAGCCCTCAATTTTGATATGTCTACAGGAAATATTTGTAACCTAACACATACAAAAAAATCTGTATGACCCAAATACTATGCCGGCGACACAACAGCTGTGTCTAAAATGTTCACATATCGATGCCACTAACATACGAGTAAGCACTTAATTTAGTGGCATACGAATAACAAGTCACGGGGTCGAAAGTATTAAAAATGTTGGTTATAAAATGTTACCAAGTCATATTTTATGAAACCAAAGCCCGCAATCTTAAGCTTAAAATTGAACCTATGTTACTGGTAACATCTTTCATACCGCTTCTGAAAGCGGTGTCCGTAACATGAATAGTAGATTGTGTCACAAGGGATCAAAATGGTATATTTCCGGCGTGGGCGTCTATTGAATACTGAGCGTAATGAAGGATTCAAGCGTTAACGCACAAGACGAAATAATTTTGATACCGTGTACACATACTGCTTTTCACACCACCTATGAGAAAAATAAAAGATATATCACATATTTAATATTTATGCAAATAATCGATTCTGAAGAAATTTTTATCAATTATGAACGTACTGTTTATTTTCATATTTCATTGTATTTTTTTAGGCTGGCAATAGAAAGTTCTTGAACAGAAAAGTGCCACTTTGATCCCTCCTAGCAGGGGAGGAAAGACCCGTATTCGAATAGGTGGTGTGAAAAAAATATAGATGGCGTGGTTTATAATGTGGTGCAACTTGGCTATTTAGGTTCCTTACCTCCAACGATCCGAGATGAGTGCTCGTCTCAATAACAACAGTGACAAAATCATCCAATGCCTGCACCAGCGATGGATAGCTGGCATTGTTCAAAGTCTCCTTACATAGTAGCTTCGCCTTGTTGAGTAAGTTAGGAATCTTCGACAGAAGGCTACCGTCGGCGATCGCTGCGCTCGGCTGTTCGGATTGGTCCAGATATTTCTGTAAATTGAGTATAGTTTCAGTATTGTGTTGCAGTTCATATTTGATTATATCTTAATTTTGCTTTCGCATGCCGGAAGATGCACTTAAATAAAAGTTTAAATATCTTACATCGAAAACTGGAAGTAGCATTCGAAGGGTCAGTGATATGAGAGAGAAGACTTACAATTACTTTCTATCCGATGATACCACATTTTTGAATTCTAAACTACACCACTCTCACTACTCCATACTGTTAGTACCATGCATGCAATGCTCTAATGTGTATAAATTATAATTATAACCTGTATACATAGGTAACTGTATGCAAAACTCATTCTAAGCAACTATATTTCAGCTAAAAGTTGTTTTGCGTAGTACAGTCGAGTGCATTAATATATAGACACATTTGTAAGGGATCAGTATAGAGAAGTGTATATATATTAATGCCCTTGACTGTACATTGTTAGAATGTTTTCGATGAAGAAAAAAAAAGAAAAAAAGTTAATGGTGTTCATGCGAGAAATAACAAATGACGATTAGATAAACACTAATTTGGTGGGTTGTGCTGTTTTCCAGAACTTTTATTTTCAGACTTATCAAAATTCAAGATACAACTGGAGAACGGTATAACTAGTATATCTAAACCAACCACCAAATTCTAAACTACGGTGCGAATATGTTTAGTCGTGTTTACCTGTATTAGCTGCGGAAAACAGAAAGAGTGTTAGTGTGATATTACTGGCATGAGGTAACACACGAAATGATAGGGGTTAATTGATTAGTCAAGTGAAGCAAAACTTGTTCAATGATGAAGATTAATAAGGCATTTCTTTGAGCGTTTCAACCGCCATGACTTCGGTGGCAACATTGTTACCTGATTTCCGTGAGTATCTCATATTTTTTTTGGATATCTTGGCAGTTGTTAACTGCGTCTAAAAGTGGGTTTAAACCAAACGAGCGAATGTTCATTCATTCTATCCCCCACTCTACGAAATTCGCTTTGTGCAACGAGCGAATTTCGTAGAATGGGGATAGAATGAGCATTCGATAGTTTGGTGTAAACCCACCTTACCAAGATATCCAAAAATTCATACATTTCTCAAGGGTTTCGTGTGATAAGGCTGCCATCGAAATTACAGCTATTGAAACGCTCGGAGAAATGCCCAAACGATGATTGATGAGAAGATTTAGATGATATGCTACAAAGCTCTTAAGTTCCGAAATTTACCTCAATTAATCACAAAGCAAATACTAAATAGTAGGTTGTCCTGTTGACCGCTAAATAGTATAGAGTAGAACACAATTATACACACTTTTGCTCCAAAACTGCCGTTTGCCTATAGCAAGATAACCGAATCATTCTTTTAGTCAAAAGTAATTGTATCCTTTGAGTTTTACTTTTAGCAACAGGATTACGGCAGGAAATAGCCACATTTATACTAGAAAGTTGTTTACAAGGTAACCAAGAATGAACGGGCTTTATGTGAGATGTCTTTTTGAGTTAGTACAAAAATTTTATGCTATTAAACTGTGTTTTAAGGGTGATCCAGGAGAACATAATTTTGGATAACATAAAAAACGTGATTGACCCGTATACACCCAAAATGCTTGGCGAATAACCTTTTTCACTAGAGTCACAGAGAGAGAATTATTACAGGTAACAACCCTACCTTAATATTCCTAGCCATGACCACAAAGTTCTGCGTGTCGATCATATAGGCACCGCCCGTTGCGCCTACACCGGTGGTCCTTTTAGGACGGTCCCAGATACCAACGTGATCTTGTCCTGAGTCGCTAGACTTGTCCACTAGGCATGGTGCCACGCTTTCTTTCAGCACGTTCTGAAATATAATATTGTTAAAATGACTACTTGAACAGTAGAATGTGACTATACTCTGTTTGGTTTGGTGTTTAAAAAAAGGTAAACAATCTTGCAGTATCTTTTTATTGAAAACTACGAGAAGAAAATAAGTTTTAGCAAATATACATAATATAACAAGGAAATACTATGATTTACATTGTTTTTGATTCATTAAGTACCTAGTTTGGATTTTTATATGTATTTTTCAATAAAAAGATACTGCAAGATTGTTTACCTTTTTTTAAACAACAAACCAAACAGAGTATAGGGGGTAACCCCCTTATGCATAAACTTTCCAAGCCGGTAAATATTGTTTGTCTCTTTTGATCTTATCAATGTCTATAAGACCGAAAGGAACAAACAATAGGTACTTAGAGGCTTGTTAAATTAGGAGACGTTTATGGATAAGGGGGTTCTTTCTCAAAATATTGTAACTTGTGATGATCGTCACTGATGAAAGCGGAAGTTTAATGGTGTTAAAAAGACTTTCACGTGTCATCATCATCAGCCTTTTCAAATCTACTGCTGAACATAGGCTTCCCCGTTAATCTATGCGCATTAGGAGGAATAATCGGCATGCTGAGCAAGCGGATTGGCGATAACGATGTCCACTATGATGATGCTGCCCAACATCAATCTTCAATAACCGAATGGTCAGTGACACTACACTAGCCGGCTCTTACGACACCTACGACGGGAAGAGTTGGGATTCTCGTGTAATTTACGTTCAAATTCTTGAGTAACGACCCCCTGTGGTTGAGATCTTTAGACCATGAACCGGAAACCGGTATTTCCCCATACAAAAAATAACGGTTAATTCCGTTCTTTGGTATATAAATTCTAAGTTAATAACGTAAGTAATTTAAAAATACGATGTTGTAAATTACATAAAATATTGAGTAGTATGTACATAAATAGTATAAAATATTGGGCTATTTCGAGGTTTTTCTAAAATACCCGTTCCGACATATTTTCATAAGCTCATATGATAAGATGGGCAGAATTGAAAATATTAAAAGACTGCTTACCTCAAACTCTTTAGTGTGCTTATGCAGCGCTTTATGTGCTTTATCCACCGTGTCTTTGACGCTCCAGTAGCTGAGGTCGCGGTCCCACGAGCAGATTTTCACAAAGTCTCGAAGCTTCTTTTCAATGGGCGTACGTTTCTCTTTTATTTGCGCTGCGACTTGGGGAGCGAATTGAGCGTAGTAGTTGTAAGTGTTCCAGAAAATGGATAGAAGCTCATCTGAAATATATCGTTTACATAATATTAGAAGTTATATAACATACACGCAAGTGTATACGCAGAGTTTTAAATATTACGATTTTCAGAGCTCTATTGCTCTACATTTGGTAGTCTTTTAAGGGAAACATATTCACTTGACAGCCTACGTAGGTATTTAATTATACTCAAATATGAAGTGCAAATCTAGACAGTAGCAAGAGGACAGAAGGAAGTCAGAAAGCGCATCCTTTGCTTTAAAGTAGTAGCTAAGGGTATACAAAGAGATAGATCAGTGTAAGATCAGGTAAGGGCCAGTCAAGGTAACACTGAGTTGTGAAATTTTCAAGGTAAAATTCGACATGAAGATTTTTTTTAAACAGGAGGCAAACATGTGTTCTTTTGAAGTAAGCAATCCTTTTTAACGTCATGTTATACAAAATCGTTAGAGCAGCATATCGACGCTTATCATGAACAACAACAACATCTTTAGACAATAATCTTGTCGTAATTTGAATTCTAACAATGCATTACTAGAATTCCAAATGCAAGCGCGTACTATTTTGGAATACAGAGTTGTTATATCGAATCGATAAGCGTCGATATATAGGTACAATTAAGGACATAAAAATGTACACGTTTTTGAACCTTATTCCAAGGGCATAAAGCAATAAAATATATATATTTATGCCTATGAATATTCTTCCATAGACAGCGACTTACCTCGCCTCTGACTCCGCTCGAAGTGCACAAGATGACAATGGTAGACATACAACACATCCAGCCTGACCTCATACTCCGCCAGATTTGAGGTCTCCATAAAGTCTTTCAACACTTTGATCACCCTCTCCGCGGGCACGGGGTCTGTCTCCTCGTCTAGATACGAATTGATAACCGAGTATACGTAGAACCAGTATTTGTGGGCTTCTGATTGTTTCCTAGAACACAGAAAGATTGATATATCCCCTCCTTTAGGCTTAAGATGGTACAGTCGTTGCCGTCAAGATCTGACAAGCATACAAGTGCGAAATGAAGCGTAGCACGATAAATAGCAAAATTGGGACCATAATCAGCCTACTGACTGAGGAAAGCACAATTTTCGTAGAAAATATGCGACTTGGGTTGGGAAAACATCCGGGGACAAAGTTTTTAGAAATGCGCCGACAAATTTTTCAAGCAACATTGTCTTGGTTATAGTACCACCAAAAAAGTCCATCTTTTATTTTGTTAAGGACCTCTTATAATGTTGCATCCTATATCATTATACGGGGTCATAAAATATTTGGACCAGACTAATACAATTCTAACATCAAATATTTATTTTACGAGTGGGTCTTTTAGCTTTTTCATAATTATTCAGAATTGTACAATGAATTTTGCCCCATATGCAAAAGTGTTTTCTTTTGGATAACCGTGCACTCTCTACCAGGAAGCCACGAAGCGAAGGACCCAATTGCAATGAAGGTTTTACCTGTGATACAAATTGTTGAGGCACTCCTTCCAATGCCCCATCTCTAGTTTCCTCCAGTTAATAATCTGCTGCCCAACCTCCAAAGATATGTCAATCATGTTGTTCCCTTTATGCGCGTTTTTGTTCCACTCCTCTATCTTATCGCGGAGTAGTTCCAAACCGGTCAGAAAACGGGACACGGGGCTGGTTACTGGGAACGCTAGGATTCTGTCCACAATTAGAATTATCTGAAAGGAAAGGATCATTATCATATCAGCCGAAAGATGTCCACTGCTGAACACAGGCTTCTTCCAATGATTGCCACAATGGCCGGTCCTGCGCCCCCCGCATCCAGCAGAATCCAGCGGAAAGGAAAGGATCATCATCATCATCATCATCAGCCTATGATAGTCCACTGCTGGACATAGGCCTCTCCTATTAACTATGCGTATAAACACATTAGGAGGTAAATGCCCATAATCGCCACGCTGGGCAAGCGGATTGGCGATCGCAGTAATGTGTCCACTATGATGACGCTGCTGCCCATCATCAATCTTGTAGAATGGTCAGTGACACTTCAATCCCTTAGTCGACTCTTACGACATCCGCAGGAGGAGTTGGGGTGGTGACAAATGTATTCTTACTGCCGTCACCACACGGCAAGGAAAGGATAGTAAATTATAAATATAAGATGTCATTAAGAGGGTTCTCGTCCGGAGCACCCTCGGCCAAAGCCCGACGCGTACTGCGGGCCTGCGCCCTGCTAGAACGGGTACTGGCCGCGGGCGGTGGTGGCAGGGGCGAAACAAGGAAAGATCTACCCTCAGTGTTACATTTGTCATAAAGGGGGTTGCACAGAACACTCACTACATCACTTGCTAATAAGGGCGCTTCTACACCGTCCAGCGACGTAATACCCAAAACCGTTTTCCAACCAGGTGGCACTGACCAACCACCATCACGATTAAAATTCGGATGGCGAGATATTTCGATAGCTTCCCGTATTTTACGCGACACTATAAACTTTTCTCTCGCAAGTACGGTTACCTTATCGAATCTGATGTAGTGCGTCGAATCCGAATCCAATACGTGTTCGTGTAAATTGGCATTTCTGGACGCCCTCGTTATGCGAAATCCCAGTGGTAGTTTGTGCACCACAGTGTATCGGAAGACTGGGCCAGGACCGAAAAACAAATCCTAGTATGAAACTTACGTCTTTTAGTGTAGGGAAGTCGGGCCATTGATCTAACAATGCATTCGTGCTCTCTTTCACTCGTCGCAGAAGTGGTAAGCACTGTCTCGTTTCAGACACCCATGGGGAATGGTAGAAGTCTATTTTTTGGGCATTTGAATCTGCGACAAAAGACAAGGTTATTCATTGGTCATAAGCAATAAATGAATATCAGATTATTTTGCTTTGGTACGGAATAGGGTAGCTTAGTGCTCTTATTTATAATATTTAACAATATAAAATAAATTATATATTTACAATTTTAATATTTTAATTCAATATTAAAAAGTTTTTGAAAATTGAGGGTAGCCGAAAATTTGATTATTAATTTTACAACCCAATACCTTCATTTGAATTTGAAAAACATTTTACATTTCTGCTTTAGCAATAATATATAGTAAAGTCGATATTAATCCACGTAGCTTAATATTATGATGGATATGTATGCTTAGCACATGATTGGTAAGTCAGTTTGTCGCCGCGAGATAGATTTTCCATCTTCAGCTGAATATGAATAAAAGATGAATGGATAGTCTATCTCGCAGCAACATGCTGTCGCACTAATCATGTGTTAAGTGCCCTGACGAGGCAAAAAGCAAATTCTCTGTCAATTACAAGCCTTACTTTGGTTAAGTATCCTAAATTATCGTGCTTACCAATGCCATCAATCTTCTCCTTAATATGCGAAATAAGCACCATAAGACCCGGTGTCATTGAACCTTCAAATTCAGCATCCAATGCCTCCCAGGCGTTACTCATAATCCTACTAAATGTAGGATACCTTTGAACCAAAGGACTGATCACGTTATTACCGACCATCCTCTTTGGAGCGGGTAACCACTCCGCCGAAGTCAAATTTCGAACGAAATTTGAATGCCATTTGTAAATTAGGGAAACGTCTTCGGAACTGATCAGGTGTTTTGGTTTTTTGTCTGTGGTCGGTTTGAGCTTCTTTTGTTCTAAGGTTGGTGCCTTGAATTCGGCGAAGTCTTGATCGGAGTAAGATGGGAACATTTCTAGGATTTCTTGGTACGCTTCGGTCTCTTCGTCGACGTCTTCGCATTTCGATCTGAAAAAAATATTTTTTAATTAATTGATATGAGCAATGATAATAATATTATGTCATCAGAAGCCTATATTAGTCCACTGCTGGACAACGGTCTCTCCTTAGTCTATGCGTATGGACGCATAAGGAGGTAAATGCCCATAATTGTTACGCTGGGCAAGTGGGTTGGAGATCGCAGTAAGTAGGTACAGGTAAATTCACTAGAGCTGGCACGAATGGAATATCCGGTATCCGTCCGGATACTAAAATACGGGCCGGATACGCCGGATACCGGATAGTTACCGAATATCCGGTGCATTACTAGTAAATTCACTAAAACTGGCATGAATGAAATGAATGACATCTATCATTGTGTGTATGCGGTCGTCCTATACCAACTTGTATCTACTGTCAATAAGACATCCACACATACATACTTTCTGTCACTTACTCGATCCATTCGTGCCAGCTTTCGTGAATTTACCTGTAGTGTGTCTGCTATGATGCTGCTGTCCATCATCAATCAACAAAAAATAAATGGTCAGTGACACTTCAATCCCTTAGCAGACTCTTACGACACCCACGTGAAGAGGTAGGGTGGTGACAAATACAGGGTGTAAGTCTAATACGGGCGAAGCTCTTAAGGGTATTAGTTTACGACGTAATAAGTACATTCAAATAACTTTTACTTAAAATCAGAGCAACAAAATTTTCCATACATAATAATTCGGCGCGCAATGTGAAGCAACATACGCGAGTTAAGCACACGTTGACAGCGAATTTCAAAAGCAGATGACATAACTGCCAAATCAACAATAACAAATGTTGGTACCTACATTGCTACTCCGATAATCTTAAAAAAATTCTGTGGGCTCTAAATTAAGAGTAACTTTTAAAAAAACCTTGTAATCCATGATTACACTAGTGAATCCCATGCCTGGTTTAATTGATCGCCCGTATTAGATTTACACACTGTATATTCTTATAGTCATACTTGCTAAGGCCATTTTTTGCCCGGATGCTGCACTTAATGATAAAAGCAAGCCGCTTTGCACAGTGATAGTAGGGACCAAACTGAGCGATTCGACCCGCAGCAGCGGCAGTTTCACCCCTTAGGAACAGAGATGGCGCCACTTCTTTAAAAAATATTTCAAAAAAACATATAAGCTAAACCAATGAACCGATTTAAATGTTTAATATCTCAAATGAAAGCTAATTATATACATTACTTGAAAAAAATACAGAAAAAACATATATTTAATATTTCCGACAAAAACCGGCATCTCAAGTTTTTTTTTCTTAGTCAATTAGTAGTTAATACCTGAAGTCATAAAAAAAATGTATGCAACAACTTTATGTTTAACAAATGGCTTTAGTGCTCGGTTAATACCAAATTATATAAAAAAAACTGCACACCAATACCTTCAACGGTTCAAGAAATATTTGAGTTTGAATATCCATGTCCTACCGCCAATCGCGCTTCGCGGGCCGCCCGCGCGCCAGTGCTGTGCATTAGTAGTTATAACGTTGACGTCTGCGCACGCTGGCGAGAAATCAAGTGTTCATCGGTGGATATTTTACAGACTTCCTAGTGTTTCTACATCGTTTTGATATTGATTAAAGTGAATTAAATGGGTGAGTAGTAAATTTACGAGTCTAAGAACTTGACATCGTTTTATTTTTAAAATCGGATAGGTTATTATACAAATTTGGTAAAACACGTGTGTTTGTGTGTGTGTCTGTGTGTGATTCGCTGTTATTATAATTATATTGTTTGAGTAAATGTTATTGCACGATTTGCACGTAAATAATGTGGGTACTAACATAACTAAAACACGGTGCGGCATGATTTAGGTGCCTACCTAAGTACCTATAATTCAAATTCATTTGAAGGTTTTCGTAAATAATCCGCTCTGAGTTAAAACGCGTTTTCACTAATAAAATTCGTTTCCACTAAATGATTAGAGTACCTTCATATGAGATAAACGAATATTAGTGAGAACTACTTTTAACTTAAGTATCAAGTTTAACCATGTGTTACGTACTAATGCTTCAATATGTCTATCTAACATTTTGCAATGATTGGTTAAGGTGGAATATGGCGAAGCATGTTACAATGGCATTACCAGACACACTTGGACTGGGACCAACATGTGTTGACTGGCTTCGTTGCTGCATATGTCTAAGTAAAGACACTAATGATCTTATTTGTCCCGCTAAAAATCCTAACCCAAAAGAATTAAATACAGGCTATAACAAAATTGCTTCTGTGTTTGATGAATTAAAAGGACTCAATTATAACTTACCATCAGGGCTTCCGCCTGACAGTTTAGACCAAGGTGATGGAATACTTCAGGCTTGGATTCTAAATCAAGCCAAATGGCACAAAAAATGCTATTCTCAACATGTAGGCATACAGTTAGAGCGACTAAAGACAAAATTACAAAACATTGCAACT
>JALPQI010004993.1:0-67468 GCA_025490895.1 Thaumatotibia leucotreta | reverse complement strand
ATCAGTATAATGGACAGTGAAATAATTTCGTAAATATCGACAAACTGGGAACAGAATTGTTAAAGGAACATAACACTTCTAGTGTTGTCTGTTTAGTTTTTACATCGTATTCTGATTAGGGGAAAAGGAGAAAAAAATGGTTTTCAACAAAAATTTATTTCATATGACGTTGGTCGTCCATATATATCTACTTATCCTTTATATAAAAAAAAATTAAGATCCAATAAATGTGGGATGCCACTGACAAATGTATTTAGACTAGAAAGACTGAGAAGATACATCAAATAACGTTGTAGCAAACTTATGACTCGGCTAGATATCATATACCGATACCATACCTAATACGTAACTTGGTATATGAGAATTGGAGAAATTTTCGCTACATTTGTTTAGACATTTCACTTTAAAATTCCAACAAATGACTGTCAAATATCGCTTTGATGAGTGCAGAATTTATCAGAATAATTTAATGGTGTGGGATTTTTAAATAGTGGGAATGTCCGGTTTGTTGATGCGTGTTGGCTTCAATCGGTTCTATTGGCTGCAGGTTTTTATTACACTTTTCCGAATTATTAAAGAGTGGTGTGCACAAATACGGTTTGGGTTTTATTAAGTTAATAAAAATAACACCGCAGTTAACCAAGGGAGTAGTGTTTTAAATTATTTCAAAGTACTGTAAGGTGCGTATATTGTGTTTTTAACTATGCTTTATCTCTCTTTTGGGCTGGGCTTGTATTGATATTATTAGTCATCGTTATCAACGTGCACTTTCCGTGGCAATGGGTATGGTTGACAGAAAAAGTAACAATCATGACATTGCTAATTTTATATTGTTTTACTTGGAAATAAAACAGTACCTACTTACCTTAGGATACACACAAATTTTTATCCTACTTTAGAAAGAAAAAATTGAATGAAATTAATTTGTCACATAATAGTACTTTAATCAAAATTATTTTAATCAAAATGAATATTGAAGTAACTATTTCAAGTGGAGTAAGATCAGAGTTATGTAATGGATTTTTCAATTTGACGTGAACGCTTGACAGCCGAATCTGAAGAATAAATTTTAGTCGTTCAACCAGCATCATTAGAGTAAGTGATTAAAAGATGCGTGGGGAATTAATTATAATAATTAAATTATTATAATTTGTGAAATATTAATAATTGATAAAATACCTCTGTATTACATTTTTCTGTCAACCATACTTTGCCACCAATACGGCACGTTTATAACGACCACTAGATATTATTGTTGGTAGAGAAATAATGTAGACGTATTTACAGATGATGAAAGTAAAATCAGCGGAGGGCGTCGCGTCGGCTGTCTCTCCCCCGCGTGACGACGCGCGCGCTCACTAGCGGCGAGTGACTCACGCTACACCTGTCACCACACAGCAGCTAATACCTACCATGGACTACTAATAAGGCATGTGTTCTAATTTATCGTGTTCTAATGATTAAGATTAATTTGAAACGAGGGCTTTGAAAAAGTAATTTTGATTGGCTACAAACAATGGTGCTAAAATTAAAATTATTCGACACGGCGTCTAAAGCCCTCGGTGAGCGTCCGAGGTGATCGATTGTTAAGTAATTATTAAAGTATTTACTATTTTATCGAGTCTAACTGCCAAAAATCATGTCTTGAATTATATCGGTTTGTTGTAGATATTAAGAGGTCTAAAAGTATGGTTTATTTAAAGAGATATATTTAACTTATGTAGTTTATAATGTTGATGTCGACGACAGTGAACTTCGGGCACCGTGACTGACCGCTACTTTAACTCGCTCAAAAACCAGGCCGGTCATAAATATCACAAATATGCTGCACATCATCACATCGAATTTGCTTTGAGACCATTTAATAAAATATCTTACAAACCAATAGACATTCCATTTTGTATTAAAATAATGTTTGAATGATTGAAATTTACAATTATTGGACAGTTGTATGCATATGTTTTAAGACCGGTGTTAAATCAATAGTATTAACAATAAATTGTAACTCTTAATACTAAAATGGAGTTTGAACGTAACTTTACCATTAGATTTGTTACACGTTTTTGATGCAGTACGTAGTGCATTTTATTGTATATTGTAATGTACGAGTAGCTTATTAGAAAATGACTGAAACGCGACAATATTACTCGGGTCTCATTTCTATTGCTGCAATAATTTTCCATCTAGTTTTAAGATACGAACTACATTCAGTACCTTTGTAACTTTTGTCGTCTACCGGTTATACGAGCAAATTTATTGTGTAACTGTGTGGACTGTATTTTACTTGTATATGCTAATCCATATTTCTATGCGTACCAAACTTCCTCCTATATTATTTTCTGTAGTCTTACATTAAGTCTTTCTTGTCTGCATTTTGTAAGAATTTAAATTGAGGAACCTAAATAGAAATAACGACACTTAAACTTTAATATTGGCACTAATAGTGTCACTGATCGAAACTATAAATACGTGATTGAATAGTTACAAAATGACAAACTGTATTTTGAAGTCTGACGATATGACGAGTATCTAAATACTCTTTTGTCACTATGTATTTGTAGTATACAAACATACTTGCCTAAGATGAAATTCATATTGATACCAATCTTGACTATATTACGCTATAAACCGAAGTATAATTATTAATTGGCACAATCCTCTCGCACAAATATACGTTACGCTTTATCTAACTTCTGACTGATTCTGACCAAAAAGTGGTAAATGCATAATTTAGATAACTTTCAACCGCATGGTAACTTTTTATAATCCTACCTAAAATTCTATGTAATCACAATTCATGTTACACGCTTAATATGTACGCACTCTTTGTGCACCATATCATTATCATAATTTTATGTCGAGTTACGGCTACCATCTATTTCAAAGCAATTAGGTTCACATGTCAAATTGGGACAGTGAACATGGTAAGCAAAATAATGTGGTCATATCGTACCAGTTTAAGAAAAGGCAACAAAGTTTAAACTTGTATTCATGCCCTGGGGTTGTCGGTGCGTAAATGTTTTTTTGTTCGCCAAGATTAAACTTGAAAACCAGAAAGTACGAGTAGATTTTAACAGGCAGGAAACTCATTCGTGCTCAGGAATCTCCGGAGTGACTGATATGATTATTTTGCAGACCTTAAATTAACCTTCTATGCTAAAAGTTATATTATGTCATCATTTAAATGGCTACTACCATGGGTTGCCAGGAGCTCGGCATACTATTTTTACGATCATGTGCGGCTAAATTGTTATACCCGGTGTTACGCGAGCATTGCGAAAGATTTTAACTATGCATTCTAGACATCAAAATAAACAAAAAATATTATGAGAACTAATGTCAATTCCACCAAAAAAAAATTTTTTTCTTTTTTTTTAGGCCGATTTGAATACTTTTTAACATTTTCAGTACTTTTTATCATAACAACAATTTGTTTAAATTATTTATTTCAATTGTTTTTTTTAGGTAGAGGTTATTTCGTCAAGTCTATTCGTATTTTTTGATTGTCAGGCAAAAGGTGTGGTAATATTAGAACACATTGTGGTAGCATTGTAATCCAAAAGAAGTTAAATGACGAGTTACGTCGAAAAACTTATTTCGAAAAAAGGTTGATTATCTCTTAAACCAAGCCGAATCCAGGAAATTTTATATAACATTAAAGACTCTAAATATGGTCAGGAAACCATTAAAATCTTTCGGAATGCTGACGTAACACCGTGTATAGCCAACGTGTGTCGGCCCTTTTCAATTCATCCTATTAAGTTCCACGTACGCGATATCGCATCCGTCATAGCAAACAATAATATATTAAGTTCAAAATAAATGTCCGGCTCCTTGGTTTCAATGTCCGGCAATAACTGCATTGTGTTACTAATAGTACTCGTAATATAACGGAGATAAAGAAAAAACAGTTCAGCCGAACAGTTGACCTTAGCAATGACGCAAGGTAGGCTTGAGTAATGTTAATGAGTATTTGCCAAGAAGAGAGGTAGTCCGGGATTATTATACCAGTGTTATGTAGAAAACTCCTGTAAATGTTATAATTTTAGGTCGCCTATTGATGTTTCGAAATGTTTATTTTTATATTTCCGAAAACGGTTTAATAAGTTTAGTGTCATACAGACTACATGTATCACTGTATTTTTTTGCAAAAAGAAAATGTTTATTTCTTGTGTTAACTAATGATGGCAGATATCAAACTCTATTTTTAAACCAAAGACGATAAAAAAACTGCACATATTTTATTTGGGAAATATAAATTAAAACATAACGGATAAACAGTAATAATGTCAACGAAAAATAAGGATGATCGTTTTCGGAATAGTATTTTCGAGATTGAGATAGGCAGCCATATTTTTGATACCGCTTTTGTTTATTATAATATTAAACGTATAGTGATCCAAGATCCCGTTCCTACCACGTTGTGCCAAATGTTATAAATATTTACATAGGCCCTTACGACCCTGTCTTCCATGACTTTGTAATACAAGTGTAGGTTATTGGAAGGTGAGTTGTATCACCGGATAACGACAAAACATTTATACATTATGTATTGAATAAAATTTAATATAACTTATAGTCATAGAATATAAAATGTATGATTTAATAAATATTTAATGACAATCTTGTGTTTTTATTGTAATTAATCTTCGAACATTTGTTTTGATTTCACAAAAGCTGCTGGTTCACTACTTTTCCATACTCTGAATCCCTCTGTAAAAGAAATACGAATAAATAAATTCAATGTTATCATCAATTCTGTAAAAAATGTCGTGACTGGCGTTCCACTTGATCACCACATTTATCTGAACTTTAATTTCCGGTAATTTCAGTAAAAGAACAATTATTTAATGGAGCATTTGTAGTAATTTTTGTAATTATAATTAAGTATTAAATTACAGTAATTAAATGGGATTAGTAGTAATTTATTAAAGTTTAAGCGTTAGGGCTTGCAATTCGAATATTCGATTTTATCGAATATTGGTGCTACACGTACGGTGACGATATATCAGCCATTGGCGACATTGGCGTCCAAAAGCTCAAATCACCGGGTTCTAAACTGCCGGAACGCAAATTTATTAACTTAACCCTTAAATTGGCTTAGTTTTTGTTTTTTTTCCGAATCAAAATTATGAGCGTCAAGAAGACTTGAACACACGGCCACCAAATTCAAGTCCACCACAAAGCTTGTGTCCAATTAGGAATTAAAATCCTTATTATAATTATATTTTTTGACGACACACCTTTTCCCCGGCCCTTGCAGCGGATCTCTGCAATACGCTCCGTCTCTGTTTCAGCATCCGGGTTCTTCGCCAGTTTTTCGTTTGCTGCTATAGCTTGTTTTAGTAACGACTCTTCTAGAAATGTTAATTCTGAAAAAAAAAGTTACCGACATTTATTTATTACAGAAATGAAAATGAATGACGTTATAATAGTATATTACGACACAAGTGCGAAAAACTTGAAATTCGAAACGAGTGGCGATACGAGTTACGAATTTCGTTTTTGCACGTGTCTCGTACGACGATTTTTAGTACAGATGACCCTCCGAAGTTTTGGAAATGACGTAAAATGATCCACTTCTCGCACTAGAGCCTAAAAAAGGCATCATTTGTACTAAAAAATATTTTTTAACCAACCAATTTATCAACAATTATACATATAGCAAAGTGTCTTTTGCGTTCATCCTGCGACCTGCGGTGCTGACATATCGTCATTAGCCTCCAAAAGGTTAACCTGGTGTTAGCAGCCTAACCTTGGATTGTGATGTAGACCTAAACGTTATTAGAAAACCTGGTCCTCTACAACAGCTAGATTAGTTACTACGCCAAGCAACAAATCGCACATATTCTATCAACTTTATATTGTCTAATGCATATTTTATTTCGAATTTTGTGACATATCATGTTGTGGCGTGTGAGGCACGAGGATTTGATTTCATATTAAGTCATTGGTGGTGAAAAGGTCGAAATTGATCGCCTGAGAGCATTTTTAAACTAGTTTCGTAAAACGAAGACAGTATGCGAGCGAATAAATGTAACAATGCAAAATAAACGAAAAATCCACTACGTAAAGAGGTCGTGGCTTTTGGATCGCTGGACCCTGTGACTTGTGATTCAAAGACGACGAGTTTTCGCTCCCTATTAGCCGTGAATTTTTTCTTACTTCTAACAATGTGCACATTATTGACTAGCGATAATGATGCGCCGTTACCGGTAACTTTCCCAACACAGTATAGCGAATATTCCTAAAAAAAGTTCCACAGTTATATTGGGAATTTACCAAGAACGGCACATCTCTATTACTGACTGATGAGACGGGGATCCATGGCGATCCATGGCCCTTGGAAGAAACTGCCAGCGGTGGGCCGCGCCTTCGCCTCTGGTTCCATCAGCTCGGTGACTTGCTTCTTGCATTCCTCCGATAACTGATTCACAATGTTCGAGCGGAATCGCCATTTCTTCGTCACCTACAACATAATCACTTAAGGCTTGAAATGTGGAAACCAAGCGAAGATATAATATATTGGATAGATACATATAGATACTTAAATACATAGACAACCACGATCAAAACAAATTGTGATAATAAATACACAAATAATGGCCTCGAAGGGATTGGAACCCGAAACCTCCAGCTTCGTAGGGTACTACCAACAGGGCTACGGAGGCTGACAACTATAGGTACTAATAGATAAAGTAAAATAAAAAGTAAATTCTCTGGAAATTTAAAGTTCCCTGTTACCTGTTTCTCATACAACTTTCTCGCAGATGTCTCCGTAAAAGGCAAGGCTTGGTTTAGCATTGTGTAGAGTATTATTCCTATGGACCACATATCAGCTAGCTTGGGTAAATATGGAATCCCTTTTAGTACTTCTGGAGCAGCGTACGAAAGCGATCCACAAAATGTTTCCGACAAAACATCCCGATCCTTGCATCGAACTCCGCGCGCGAAACCGAAATCCGTTATCTTCACGTTGTAATTGGTTGTAATCAGTACATTTTCGCACTTGAGATCTCTGTGAGCGATGTTCAAAGTGTGAAGGTAGTGGAGTCCAGAGACGAGTTGCCGCATCCAAAGCCTGCTTTGGTTCTCTGGAACGGCGCCGTTGCTGGTGACAAAGTTAAGGAGATCCCCGTTTTCGGCGAACCGCTGGAATATGTAGTATCTGGCGCGACGCTGGAAGATGTCGGTGACGTGAACTATGTGTGGATGGTTGACGCGGATGAGTACGTCCAACTCGCGTGGCAGGAACTTGTTGAGGTATTCGCGGGGCGCGGTCGTTGTGTCGATCACTTTGCACGCCAGCATTGTGTTGTGAGTTTCATCGATCATATGAACTGCTTTGTACACCTATAAAGAACATTATTCATGTATCAGCTATTATGGGGTCAGTAAGCAACAACGGAATAAGATGTGCTATGCCTGTATATTACTTATTATAGGTATTCTTGCAAAAAAATATAAATCCCCACGCTAGTGTTGAACGGAACTATTGATGGTTAAAGTAAAATGGCTACAGAATATTCTTGTGCGATAAAGGGCAATATTCCTATGTGTCATATTGTGAGAACACATACTACATCGTTGTTTATCATGTCATGAACAACGCTGTATTCCAAAATAGTACGCGCCTGCAATTGGAATTCTAGTGCTTCACTGTTAGAATTAAAACTACGACAAGGCAGTGTCTTGAGATGCAGCGTTGTTCAGGATAAGCGTCGACATTATTACATCAAATCGCGTACATTCTGTAAATTGAATAGATTGAGAAAAATCTGTACGAAAACAATGAAAACCTAATCGCTAATCGCAGACATTTATTTGAGCAATCTTATCATCATTGAAGATAATCACTAAAAATAACGCATAAGTACTAGCAGAATAGCCTTTCTTTCCGTGACGAGGAAAAGGCAATTTTACGAGATTACGAGTATTTTAATGTTTTGATCTCTTATTCTAACCGCTGAAATGCTACTAGGCGACCACGTGCCCTCAGAATCACTTGCCGCCAACCGTACCTGTAGCACGTACTTTAGCATAAGACCCTTCACCAATCAGCTTTCCCAGAATGAATCCCTTCTCTTGTAACAAAGCCAGGTCCGAGGCTGAACTCAGGAAAGATTTTTCGGTTGGAGTACCCATTTATGGTTACTTTCATTGCATTGTAGAGGTTTTCTTTTTCTTTAAATGCATAATGTTGTTGGTGTAAGCTAGCTAGGCAGCTAGCTTCATTATGGATTAACGTGTATGCATTATTGTTTTTTTCATTATTCCTCATAAAAAAATAGTAAATAAATTCAAGAACACGGACAATTTCCCATGACAAGAAGCGTCAATCATCGTGACGTAAATATGGCACATGTGGCTATTACTTTTTAATTAAAGGCTGGTGACATGTTAAGGCATTTGAACAATGTAGGCTTAACAGTTAACTGCCGTGTTTACCCCAAAAAGGCGCATTTCTCTTAGAACTTCTATTCTATGGGAGATGCGTCCTTTTTAATTAGCACCGCAGAGTAAGTGTACCGACGCCCAAAATACACAGTGCGCGCGAGCATTGCGAGATATTTTAACTGTGCATTCTAGACGTCAAAATAATCAAAAAATATTATGACCTAATGTCAAATGTCACAAAAAAAATCTTTTTCCTTTTTTCGACTTTATTAAATACTTTTTATTAACATTCCAGTAGGTAGGTAGTTTTTGTCATACAAGGTGAACGATATGAAGTGTTACCAATTTCAAAGGACTGCGATTTTTTAGTTGCTACAATTTATTATTATAAGTAAGAAAAACAAGCGAAAAAATATTAAATTTTGTGATTAAAACTTTTAGTCAATACCTTTTGCCTTGACTATGGTCTTCAAATAGTAAAAAAATATTTGCTCGCAGCACGTTTGTCACTGGGTAGTGGTATGTGCCAGTGAAATACGATCGCTTTCTTCATTGTATTTATACTATTTAGTATGTTTAATTGCTCTCACCTTCACGTTTCTCTCCAAAATAGAAAAAATCCGAAACTCACTGCACTGGAGAGATGACACGTGAAATTCGGTTTTCAGCCATTTTTGGTTCTTACGAGCTTTATAAGCAGAAGTTCGGTTTCGTTCTTATGTTTGCGGTCTACAATCCAAATGTTTGCATGCCTAGGAGTTTCATGCGATGTCCAAAACATAATTATTTCCAATAATATGCCGCTATTACTTTGACACCACTTTATAAAATCTACTTGGTAACACTTCATATCGTTCACCTTGTAACAACAATTGGTTACGCGTTTACGGTTTATCGTGCTGCCGTCACTTTAACACTCGCATACTTGTTAGAACCTGACAGCAACCACGATAAAACGATTAAACACGACCCATCCTTAGCCTACAGTGTGACATTTCTGTGTCGTGGAGCAAGAGAGAACAGGGTTCAGTCTACGAAATCGCTGATATTACTGAATTTTAATTCCATTTTAAGCCCTAAAATTCCATAAGTTAACCTTTGTTTTAGTGAATGATCATAATGTTCTCGAATCCGGACGCAATTGCAAAACGTGGAAATGTCAACATTATCAATTTCACCGACTCCGACAAGCGTATAATTATATTCTTGTGTGTTAAGACACTCGCTACGCCCAGGATTCTATTTTAGGAACACTTGCTTCGCTTGTGGTGCAACTATAGAATCCTTTCGCTTGTCGTGTTTCAATTGCATACTCGAGTGTATAATACAAGTTTGCACCCTTGTGTAACAAATAATTATTAAATATACAAATCAGGAAAATCGCAATAACACTAGTAGGTCACTGATACTTACTTAGTTTACTAAATTGTCTCGCAACTATTAAGCCCGACCGGACGGCTTCAAAAGCCAACGTTGCCAGACCGTACTTAGCTGACCTTCATGATCGTATTGTCCACCTGGTTGGGGTTGGAGCTCTTGTAGCCTGTGGTCCGTTTCAGTAGCTCGATCTTTTCCTCTTGAGCCTTTTTGTAAGCATTCGTTTCTTGTGCAGTCCATTCTGCAAGTTTTTGAAAACAGTAGTAGCTAGGTAGTCGAATGACTTCGCTCGCTAACTCAAAAATATCTGCAAGCTAGATCGATTACCTCACAAAACCCTATAGTACCTAAATTTCATCAAATTGGTTAGAGCCGTTTCAAGAGATGTCCGAAATAAAATAAAAGCATTAAAGGTATAAGATACCTACAACAAGTCCGCAGACTTAATTCTATCTAGATTAACGTGTCGTTACGGTATTAAATTGTAATCAATTTCATCGAAATCACGCTTTTCTAAAACTACTATCTACTTCATAAGTAGGTATAGCAATATTTAGTTGAAAACAACTTTAACCTAGGAGCCTAGAATCCATCGCAATCCATTCACCATTTATGACATCATCAATTTTAACCCTTTGCTGGTAATTCGGCTCCAACATTCGTGATACCAGCCTCTTACAGTTATCTGACAAAGTGTTAAGGCACCGTGCACGAAATTTCCAGTTGTTATTAACCTGCGCTTGATACAATTGTTTCATATTTTTATCTTCAAACGGCATAGCCCGGTTCAACATTACGTAGAGAACAACTCCTAACGACCACACGTCCGCAGGTTTAGGGTAATAAGGTGTTCCCTGAAGTATTTCTGGAGCTGTATAGGAAAGCGAACCACAGAACGTCTCGCTTTGAATATCCCTCAGCTTTTTGTCGATACATAAGCGAGAGAAGCCGAAATCAGTAAGCTTGGCGTTCTGGTTGACCGTCAGCAGAACGTTCTCACACTTGATGTCTCTATGCGCAACGCCAAGTTCGTGCATATACTGGATGGCCAGCGACAGCTGCCGGGTCCATATCCTCGCCTGATCCTCAAGTATAGCACCTTTCTTTAGTACAAATTCTAACAAATCTCCATGCTCCATGAAACGCATAAATATAAAATACTTTTCTCTTCTCTGAAATATACTGTGTGTGTGCACTAGATGTGGATGATTCAATTTGATCAACATTTCAATTTCTCTAGGTAAAAATTTCTTCACAAAATCTTTCGGGGCTGCGCTAGTGTCAATAACTTTGCAAGCCAAAATAGATGCGCTATCATGTTTATTAGGATTCTTGTATTCTGCTAGGTAGACCTGAAACAGTTTTTATTTACATTGACCTACTCGGTGAGTGACTACACATAGGTACATAGACCAAGTAACTACGTAGATAGGGCTTGATACTCAGTTGCGTCAGCGAATTTCGGTAATAAAAAATAATACCTACCTTAGCATACGACCCCTCATTGAGTTTTTTGATGATCTTGTAGCCGCGATTTACGAGCGTCAATTGCTCGGAACCGCTCAACTTTATTTCTTCGTCTTCATCTACCTATAAACACAATTTTCTTTATCATTTTTAGGCGCTCCAAGAAATTAGTTAGCTACTCAGGTAAAGGTATTCGGCCTCATGTGGTCTCACCGTTGATGGGCCCTCCATTTAATATCATTAAAATGGCTGCTGCTTTGCTGTTAAATTAGCTAGAGACTTTATCATTTCACTGGCCTGCAAACGAAGACGTTATTATCATAAATATGTGTTTACAAACTTACGACAGTGATCAGCAGAACAATAAACACTTACTCTATGTTGAGAGTCCCTATTCAGGTTGGTCAATATGTCACCTTGTCTTCTATTAGGAATTCTACGCGGGTCTGACATCCTTCTGTGTTGCTCTCTAGCTCGTTTTAGAGCTGCTGTTTCTACTGCATTCATGGCTAAAACGTAATCAGTACATTTTTTCTCTTAGGTATAAGTGTCCATCAACGTTATGAAGTAAGCTATATTATTCCACCGCAAAACTGAACTCTTACAAATTGAAACAATGTTGAAGATGGGAGGAAACATATTAAACCAAAACTTACTAGTAAGTCTGCTGTCCATGGCGATCCACTCTGAATTCAAGACCTGCAATGCGGTGAATCGCAGCCCTGGATCTGGTTCCAATAGATTTTTCACTACAGTCTTGCACTCGACGGAGAGCGTGGGCGCCACGCGTGACCGAAACCGGTATTTCTTACTCATCTGCTGTTCGTATAGCCTCCTCATACGCGTATCATCGAACGGCATGGCTTTGTTGAGCATCACGAACATTACCACACCTAGTGACCACATATCCGTTTGCTTAGGCGCATATGGCTTTCCGCGCAGAACCTCTGGAGCTGCATACGACATGGACCCGCAGTATGTTTCGCTCAAAATTGGCTGGTCATCTAAGTCCACACAAAACCTCGAAAACCCAAAATCGGAAAGCTTCACATTCAAATTAGATGTCA
Organism: Thaumatotibia leucotreta; assembly: GCA_025490895.1. Classification (NCBI taxonomy): domain Eukaryota; kingdom Metazoa; phylum Arthropoda; class Insecta; order Lepidoptera; family Tortricidae; genus Thaumatotibia; species Thaumatotibia leucotreta. The sequence continues at coordinate 55,160 of JALPQI010004993.1, read as the reverse complement.
ACAGGATATTTTCACATTTAATATCTCGATGCGCGATTTCCAGTTCGTGCAGGTATTGGAGCCCCAGCGATAGCTGTCTCATCCACACTCTAGTTTGATTCTCTGTCACGCATCCGTTTTTCAAAATATGTCCTAATAGGTCACCCTTTTCGCCGAATCGCATAAAAATATAATATTTTGTCTTCCTTTGAAATATGCTATGAATGTGTATAAGGTGAGGATGATTTAAACGTACCAATACGTCTATTTCGCGCGGTAGAAACTTAACAACAAATTCCTTGGGAGCTTTGGACGTCTCAATTATTTTGCAGGCAAGTGTTGTTTTGGACGTATCTTTTGTTGATGAGTATTCTGTCAAAAATACCTGTGGATAAGGGAAGTTGCAATGAGGATATGTAACTTTAACTTTATCAGCACAAGTTATTACAACTCTGGCACCTTAGCATAAGCTCCTTCGCCTATGAATTTTAACAATTTGTATCCTTTAGTCAGCAAAGTACTTTCTTCTGATGGTGTTGTTTTCAATTCGGTCATGATACCAGAACCATGACGTTGAACACGGAGCAGCCAACATCAACTCTCAACCGGTGTCTCTTCATAGCCCGAGGGAAATTAGGCATTTTGTTATTTGTATGTATTTATGATTTTGATGTGTTATTTACATTTAATAATTTAGGCTACATTTTGATAACATCACTGACAGAGGTACAATGACATCCTTCAATTAAATTTTAGTTGCTAGACGATGTTTTTTTTTCTTTTAAACTCGTCAATGTTAAGAAAGTACCGCAAGGCTACGCCTACGTCCAGAAATCGTGGGATAAAATTTGTCCAGAAACTCGTGCTCGTCCTTTCGATCTGACATATACTAGATTTCATACATATCGCTACCCCAATATTACAGAGCTCTATGTTACATTTTTGGGCTAATTAAATCTGGACTAAGTGTCAGTGTGACAATGTTCACATTTTAATTTGGCAATAGTGCCACATAGAGCCTTGTAATATTGGGACAGCGATATTGCAAGATTCAGCAACTATTACAATATAGTTGACGGAATCAAAGATCGTTGTTGTCAAACTACCAGCAGCCGCAAGACGTTGATAAAATTTCCCCTAAAAATGGGTAAAAGGGTTCTTTTAAGATGTATTGTATTTGTGGTTTATGGATTTATGTCATGTAGACTTAAGTATCATTCTGTAATGAAGCCATTATTAAAAAACACTCCCAATCTAAAGCGATTTACCCGCTTGCGACCCATAACTAGAGAAACGAGGGTTCGATTTTGACGAACGCGTCCATGCAGGATTTTTTTTTACTTATCACTCTTATCAGTTTTACATACTCGCTAGAGTGGCGATGCAAACAAGTTTGCAAATAAAAGAAAAAGGGCGGCCGCTCAATGTTTCTATTTCGATGGTTGTGTGACTCAACCTCGTATGTCCAGGGTGTATGTCTCAACCTCGTATATAAAATGTATGTATTTTGTACAGAAATATATTTTTATGACACAACCTCGTAAGCCATTATACGAGGTTGAGTCACACAGCCAGCGATTTGCCTCGCCACTCGCGTAAGTGTAGAGATACTCTTACATCACGGCTACCACATTATAAGCGCGGGATGACAAAAACTGCGACATAGGATTTTCTCGAGCTATGTCACGAATCGGTATGTCAACACGAGTGCCAGTGCCAGACAACGCTGATGATCTATCAAAGCGACCATTGACCATAGTTATGCAAAAAGCAACCAACTCCAATTTTTTGCCAATCTGACTTAAGCTTCAACATTATCATTAATCAAACTCAAGTTTGGTCGCTTTCTACATTGAAATAAACTCAAAGTTGGTCGTTTTCTGTGTAACTATGGTCATGGTCAATTATTTCGCTTTAAAGTTCCGCGCGATACCCTCCAAATTCGTACAGCACAAGTGTACCTTGAGATATAAAATACATCGGTTTTCGACGTCAAATAGCGAGAAATTGTCTTCGAAGATTTGCTTTCTGTTGTGTGGGTACTAGATTCTAAGCGGAAAGTAAAGGCGTCTGGCAGCGCTAACAGCAGTAGCAGAAACACACTCCTATACAGGGTTACAAAAATGATAATAGAAGAAGATAGTAAAACATGAATCTAAGGGTTTTTATATTTGATCCTATAGTAAAAGTTGTTCAAATTTTTTAATAGATTCATGTTTTATTATCTCGTATCACCATTTTTGTAACATCCTGTAGGTATATATCACGTGCCAACACATTTCGCACAAGCTCTACAGTCAATTTGCCATATTTTGTTGCAACTTACGGAAATCATAGAATACGTTATAATAACTTGCAGTCTTTTATTACTTAAACTTAACATTAATAACAAATTAAATATTATTAATTTTACAAACATTGCACTAAAAAGTTGCACTACGAATCGTCATTTTCGTATCCTTAAACTGTTAATAAAATATGAATGTCTGAGTTTCATTATTATGAACATTAAATTAGTAGATTTTTATTTGCGACGTAAATTTAATTTATTCCAACGTGATAAATTATTTTATTAACTTAGATATTTTAGGAACCTGAATTTGACGAAGTTCTACTTCGGGATAATGTGGAACGTATCGTGTGCTTGCATATGTATATCACAATTCCAGCTGCTTTTTGTTTAAAAACTCTCCAGCTAAGGATATCCTTTGCAAAAAGGATTGTGCCGGAGTCAACAGCAGTTCATATTTGTCTACATCAGGATGGTTAGGATATTTATTCTCTTTCCGAACTCTTTCTAAAATGTGTTGTGGCTCACATTTCGGTTTTGACCTCCAATCACTATTCAGAAAATCTTGAATTACGGTTGGTAGCATTTTGAATGCTTCTTTAGCCTTGGTAGTACTCGGAGGTTGCAAATTTTCTGCTTCCTGTGGTTGTCCGGGTACTATTATATCATCTACATCTACTTCTCCAGTTGGCTCTATCTTTGGAGCATCACTCATTTCAGTAGTAGATTCTTTAGTATTATCGGCTTCAGAGGTGCTGGTATTATTGTTGTGGAAGTTTACTATGCGTTCTTTGACAACGTCTCGCAAACTGGATTCGTTTTTTACTTTCTCTCTTTCTGTACCATCCATATTGACATATCCTGTTCTTGTTTCAGTTTTGATTAGAACTTGGTCTTGCTCCAATTTATTGTCTTTGGGTTCGGTACTAGTTTCAGTAGATGAGTCTTCAATGTTTTTATTGTCGTCTTCAGAAACCGGAGTTGCGTTGTTGTATGTAGTAGCATCAATCATGGTCATAAAATGAATATTATCTTCATCTTCCAGCATCTGATATATCCTATGAACTTCGCTGATGTTAATTCTGCAAACAGAAATGAAGATTAAGATATTTGCTCCAGTCTGCCCATCTTCATTACTAATCCTAAAATCTTATTCTATATGTATAGGGTGATCAATAGGGTGCTTCTTATTTTTGCAATTTTGAAGGATGTTCAATCCAAACAAGTGATCAATCCAAATGGGTCAGTTTGGCGGTTTTGGAAACCATAACAGATAGCAAATTCTTGTCTTAGGAACTATGAGATCGATTTTAGTAAAAAGATAAACTGCATTCATACAGTTTACAAAAATACGTGTACTTGGCCCAGGAATCGAACCTGCACTGTTTGAAAAATAAAACTTCATTGTTAAAAAAACAACACAAGATTCCTGGGCCGAGTACACGTATTTTTGTAAATGTAAGAATGCAGTTTTTCTTTTAACTAAAATTAATCTCATGGTTCCTAATACCATAATTCGCTATATGTTATGGTTTCTAAAACCGCCATACTGACCCATTTGGATTGATCACCCTGTATAGCCAAGCCAATCAACTTGCCACTACAGAGGGCAACATATTAGAAAAATATACAGATGTAAAGATTGGCCACCTGTAAAAAATTTATCTGCCGCCTTTTTCTATTGACAAGTTGGCTTCCGATCCGAGACAAAGTCTATGTTAAAAATATAGGTACCCTGAACCCTGAGTCAAATTAATTAATAGTTTATCGCTGGCTGCTTATGTCAATAAGACCTATAAAAAAAGGTAAGTCCGCCTGTTCTCTAATTTAAAAATCTCTTAGCTCACCCTCGCCTCGCCTCTTGACAGCAATACAGCATAGTCGGATCAATAGGATGAGCCTCGGTATTGAAGATGTACCCGCCTACGTCAACGATGCACTCCCCGTTGGGAGTATTGATGACCGTGCCGTGCCTGCCCGGGTTGTGTATGAAGTTGTCCGGGTCAAAGAGCAGGTACAGGTACTTTGTGGTCTCTGCGAGGAAGAAGGATTCCATTCGATCCTCTTTACGGTGGTCGCGGACGTCCTTTATCTGAAAATGCGCGTTAAACCTTACAATAGGATACAAAGAAATAATAAAAAAATCTATATCAAACCGCGATGAGAATGGGATTTGAAAGTACTGTTGACACATGTATAAATCAATCTGAAAATGCGCGTTAAACCTTACAATAGGATACAAAGAAATAATAAAAAATTCTATATTATCAAACCGCGATGAGAATGGGATTTGAAAGCACTGTTGACACAACAGTGTATAAATCAGTCAAAAATATATTTATAGTTTAAGTGCAGCGACTTACAGACAATAGATAATTTAATTACTCACTACATCTATAAATATTAAACAACTCTTTTTGTGGTAAATATTGTGTCATTTGTTGTGTCAACAGTACTTTCGAATTTCGAATCTCCTTCTGATTCGGGTTTGGTAATAAATATAATTGAAAGAAAATTAATACAATTTTCAAATCAGATTGAAAATACGAGCCCCGATGCATATGTTCTCGTCCAGTTAGACAGTTTTTCGAGATTATCCCGTTCATCCGGGGGAAAAGGTTTAGAGACAAAACCTTCACTATTCAATAGCAGTACTAAAGTAGTTTCTTTGAGTATAAAATATTTGGATTTAATAAATCAGAATTAAATAATTTTTTTAAAAACTATTTTACTAGAGGTATTTTTTAATTTTTTTTCCACAATTTTTAATTTTGTAAATAATCAATGAATGTAAAGAACGCCATTAATATTAAAGACGACATGGTACACCTGATGCACTGCGAATTTTGCGTCAAGCTTATAAGCGCGGAATTACGGTGGTGAACGAAAATATAATTTAGACACTGGTTTGTTAAAATCGGTTTATTAAACAACAAAGGCGTACTTCAGATTGTTGTGTCTCTTGAAATGTAGTACATTAACCATGACTAACGTTCATACAATTTATCATTAGCATAATGTGATCATTTTTAAAATATTCAAAAATTTGTAAAAATTGTTTCGAACTAGACGAACTCCACTGCATCGGGGCTCGTAGTCAAGCGAGGATAATTAATGTAGAATTTCCATCGGCGGCGGACCTTCGCAAACGATTTCGGTCCGACTCCATCACTTATGTCAAACATAATTCATAGGCACATAAGTCAATATGGATGGATTTTAGTCTAGTGAGGTTCTTGAAATAAAAACCCTAAAAACCGACTAAGAGCATGTCGGACTATGCTCGGTGTAGGGTTCCGTAGTTGCTCAAAAACGGCCGGGCCGAATTATCTTTAAATTAGTTTCCTTCAAAGTATTCTACAAACCTAATATTCATGGTATATTGATTTAAACTTTTAAGATTATCACTCATATTTTAAAGACAGGTCTTAATCGCGTAAACTTACGTTTAATTATATCCTGTCGTTTCGGGCATGACGCTACACCCGTGGTCGCAGGCAGGCAGTTGATGACGAAACTATAGCGGGTTCCTTGTTTGCTACGGAACCCTACAAAATAAAGTCATCAGCTCAGATCTACAGCTCAAACTACTCACCGTAGCATACCCACAAGGCGTCCTAGCGCTGTGCTGAATGCTCCTTATAATATCCTCGCCCATCTGCAGCAATATCGGGTCTCTAGTCTCCCGGTACAGGTACATGATGGATTCGATGAGCTCGGGCCGCAGCGGGTAGCTCTCGCGGCTCGACGAGGCCGACCCAGTGCCGAGATTGTACACTTCTGGCGTGAAACTATTCGCACCACACGCTGTGGTAGTATAGCATCCCGGTTTACCCTTTAGGTACAGAACCTTTAAAATGAGCTTCAGATCTACAGCTCAAACTGCTCACCGTAGCATACCCACAAGGCGTCCTAGCGCTGTGCTGAATACTCCTTATAATATCTTCACCCATCTGCAGCAATATTGGGTCCCTATTTACACTTTGGGTACGAAACCCTAAAAATGAGGGCATCAGTTCAGATCCAAAGCTCAAACTACTCACCGTAGCATACCCACAAGGCGTCCTAGCGCTGTGCTGAATGCTCCTTATAATAATATCTTCACCTATCTGCAGCAATATTGGGTCCCTATTTACACTTTGTGTACGAAACCCCAAAAATGAAGGCATCAGCTCAGATCTACAGCTCAAACTGCTCACCGTAGCATACCAGCAGGGCGTCCTAGCGCTGTTCTGAATGTTCCTTATAATATCTTCATTCATCTGCAGCAATATCGGGTCCCTATTTACTCTTTGGGTTCGAAACCCTAAAAATGAAGGCATCAGCTCAGATCCACAGTTCAAACTACTCACCGTAGCATACCCGCAAGGCGTCCTAGCGCTGTGCTGAATGCTCCTTATAATATCTTCACCCATCTGCAGCAATATCGGGTCCCTATTTACACTTTGGGTACGAAACCCTAAAAATGAAGGCATCAGCTCAGATCCACAGCTCAAACTACTCACCGTAGCATACCCGCAGGGCGTCCTAGCGCTGTGCTGAATGCTCCTTATAATATCTTCACCCATCTGCAGCAATATCGGGTCCCTATTTACACTTTGGGTACGAAACCCTAAAAATGAAGGCATCAGCTCAGATCTACATCTCAAACTACTCACCGTAGCATACCCGCAGGGCGTCCTAGCGCTGTGCTGAATGCTCCTTATAATATCTTCACCCATCTGCAGCAATATCGGGTCTCTAGTCTCCCGGTATAGATACATGATGGACTCGATGAGTTCGGGCCGCAGCGGGTAGCTCTCGCGGCTCGACGAGGCCGACCCAGTGCCGAGATTGTACACCTCTGGCGTGAAACCGTATTGGCGCCATACGCTGTGGTAGTTGTGGATTATCCGCATGGCTGTGTCGCTATCGCCTGTGGACATGCAATGTCGAATAGTTGACATTGATACGTCTCGTATTATACAGTCAGATATATCGTAGCGTCCTGAGCGTTTAAAAATATTTGAACAAGCCAAGGACTCTTCTGACGCTAAGAGGTATGTTTTGAAAAAAACGGGTGATTGTTCGATCTTTACACTGATGAGCAATGTTTATGGGTAGGTACTGATATTTAAAACTAGTATTGAATAATTATTTCAATTTGCACTGGTGTGTAATCTTGTGTGTAGGCAACCTATAAGGAATACAATATGCTACATTTTTCGAAATTTATTATTAGCACCTTTTATTGTATTCAGATTCATCTTGATGACGTATGTACGAGTAGATACCCTATAACGAATATGATGATTGATGATCAATTAAATTGGAATTGTTTTTTTTTATCAGCCTGACCCTCACCCTCCCCTCTTTTCCTCCATTCGGCCCGGTCGTCACATTTCTCCCGCCAATTCGGATAAAACGCGTTCAGGTCGTCCTGCCATCTTCTTCTCGGTAGACATATTTATAAGATCGAAAGGGACAAACAATACTATTGGCTTAGCAGACGTTTATACATAAGGTGGTTTCATTAACTGCCTTTGTACCTACCTAGCAACGCCAACAGCCCAGGCCAGTACGACTCTAGGCTCTGAAACACGGGCAGCGTCACGTGACCCCGCAGCATGGTCGCCCACACGTACCAATCGTCCTTCTTCAGGTAGCGGTCAATGACCTGGCGTGCCTCTTTGAACATCGACATTAACTCTGGACGCTCCAGGAGGATGGCTCCTGAAATATTAAATTTTTTAAACAAAATTCCTGGAGGTAAAGTGGATGTGTATTTATTACAGCTAGTCGTAAATTACTCCAAAGTGTCTGGTAGTGGGTCGTATAAATTCTAGTTCTAGTTCTAGTGCACTTATTTAGCATATTCCTGCCATCCCAGATCTTAAACAAATACTATGAAACCTGTAAGATCAAGTAAGATTTTAAAAGTATACCGCTGAATTATATAGTGCATGTGCAATATATTTGATTGTGTTGTCTTTGGCTGTGGAGCCTCACGACCTAATTTTTAAAAGAAACAAATATTTTTCTCTAGTGCTTAAAACTAGAGGTTTTTACAATTACACACAACATAAAGTCTAACGTATAACATGTTCAAATCAAATCCCATTAAGGCGTGTTTAGCACCAACTAAAAGTTCTGAACACCCCATCAAGTCGCCAAAGGGAAATAAATGCGAAGGGTCATACACAATTAACGTCAAATAGATAATTTAGAGAAGTCACGTATCTCAAATGTTTTGCTGTATATAGTTATAAAAAAAATCGTATTATTAAATCCATATAGAGTTAAACAATAATAAACCTTAAATAATTATGTTAGTACCTAAACTTAAATGCTGAGATGTCCAGTGCTTGACAGTGCTAGTCAGATGCTTGACTAAGGCACTGTCCCATCTAGCAGCAACAACGGCCAGGAAACTGTGGCCGCTGTCATTTTATGAACTATGGAGCCATTCCATTGCATTACCAGAGGGTGTGTTAACAAATCTCAACTTAAAATATGTCAACTCGCATTTTAACGATGCAGCTGTCCCAAGCTTCTAATAAAATAAGTAAAAAAAGTTTTAAGTTAAACGGTTTTTATTGCACCAAAAACTAGAAAATAAAAATTTATTGTATATTACCGTAGATGCTACTTTCTGTAGATTACCCAAGTGAAACTATTATCACTGTAGGTAGTCTTCCCAAGTCGGATGCTGAAAGCCACGTTTAGCCGCTATGTCAGTGCATTAAGCGTTAATCGGAACTTTTACCAAACTAAAATATAAACGTGGGGCGTACGCAATTGTGATTAAGTCACTATATGTTTAAGAACACACATATAAATCAAGACAGGAATAGTGTAATAAGTTTTGTTCTGGCCCTGATAAAAGCTATTTACCTCTGTTCTAGAAGTGATGGAACAGATGGATGATTAATTGCAAAATTAAAGCTACAATTACATATTTTGAACTTGTACGTTTCTTGATAATAACGCCCCACGTTTTTATTGTAGTTTGGTAAAAGTTTCCGATTAACGCTTAATGCACTGATATAGCGGCTAAACGTGGCTTTCAGCATCCGACTTGGGAAGACTACCTACAGTGATAATTAGGCTTAGGACTTTTCATAGCATATCGTGGTTCTAAAATCCTTAGAGCCGCTATGTGTAAAATTTCCGAAGTCAAAGTCAAAGTATATTGTAATATTAAATATAATGATTTAAACCTACTGTCACAACGTTACTGAGTTAATTTTAATCGAACGTAATTAATTTTAAAAATCAAACTTGTTTTCATAAATAGTGTTTACGAAATTGGTTATATCAGAAACCATAAAAAATGAGACAATTAGGTTCAAGACAAACTAGAAAAGCCCGACACGGCTCTCCCTACGCGATCCACTCACGCTGTCACTCTATCAGCTGGAGGGCCGCAGGCCCGACGGCTCTCCCTACGCGATCCAATCACGCTGTCACTATCAGCTGGAGGGCCGCAGGCCCGACGACTCTCCCTACGCGATCCACTCACACTGTCTCTCTATCAGTTGGAGGGACGCAGGCCCGATGGCTCTCCCTACGCGATCCACTCACGCTGTCACTCTATCAGCTGGAGGGCCGCAGGCCCGACGGCTCTCCCTACGCGATCCACTCACGCTGTCACTCTATCAGCTGGAGGGCCGCAGGCCCGACCGCTCTCCCTACGCGATCCACTCACGCTGTCACTCTTTCAGCTGGAGGGCCACAGGCCCGACAGCTCTCCCTACGCGATCCACTCACGCTGTCACTCTAGCAGCTGGAGGGCCGCAGGCCCGACAGCCCGCCCTACGCAACCACTCACGCTGTGAGTCTATCAGCTGGAGGGCCGTAGGTCCGACGGCTCTCCCTACGCGATCCACTCACGATGTCACTCTATCAGCTGGAGTGCTGCAGGCCCGACAGCCCGCCCTACGCGAACCACTCACGCTGTGAGTCTATCAGCTGGAGGACCGCAGGCCAGGCCCAACGGCTCGCACTACGCGATTCATTCACGCTGTCACTCTATCAGCTGGAGGGCCGCAGGCCCGACGGCTCTCCCTACGCGATCCACTCACGCTGTTACTCTATCAGCTGGAGAGCCGCGGGCCCGACGGCTCTCCCTACGCGATCCACTCACGCTGTCACTCTAGCAGCTGGAGGGCCGCAGGCCCAACAGCCCGCCCTACGCGAACCACTCACGCTGTGAGTCTATCAGCTGGATGGCCGCAGGCCCGTCGGCTCGCACTACGCGATTCATTCATGCTGTCACTCTATCATTTGGAGGGCCGCAGGCCCGACGGCTTTCCCTACGCGATCCACTCACGCTGTCACTTTATCAGCCGGAGGGCCGCAGGCCCGACGGCTCTCCCTACGCGATCCACTCACGCTGTCACTCTATCAGCTGGATGGCCGCAGGCCCGTCGGCTCGCCCTATGCGAATCACTCACGCTGTCACTCTATCAGCCAGAGGTCCGCAGGTCCGACGGCTCGCCCTACGCGATCCACTCACGCTGTCACCCTATCAGCCGTGACCCTATGAGTCTATCGGCCGGAGGGCCTCAGTAATGACATACGGTACTAAACCGTGGTCGTGTACAATGGGCCACATAAGAAGGCTCAAAGTCACCCAAAGGGCAATGGAGAGGCCTATGCTAAGAGTCTCTCTGCGAGATTGGATTAGAAATGTGACCATCAGCAGCAGAACCAACGTAACCGATATAGCTCTTCTAATCGCTAAGCTGAAGTGGGTGGGGCTCGTCGCGCGTTGAAACGGTGGCTGTTAGGGCGGTAAGGTTCTCGAGTGGCGGTCACGTACCGGAAGGCGCAGCGTGTACAAGTGTACTCATGACCTGGCGAAAGTCGCTGGATATGGGTGGCACGGGGCCGGTCCTTGTGGCAATCTTTGGGGGAGGCCTATATTTACCAGTGAACGTCTTTCAGTTGATATGATGATGATCATGATAATTGAATCCATATGTTTCTACCAAATATCTAAAGCAGTACTTCAAAATGTACATATCGCTAAACCTAGCGGTTGTGGCAGGCAGTAACACTGGAGTATCAGATTTGAGGAGTTGGACGTTAGTATTAAATTGGCATGTTTATTTTCTACCTATATACTTCATATCTAAAGAATCTTGCGGTTATTGTGGGCAGTACTGCAGCATCAGGAGTGAGGAGTTGGAAGTCACGATCAGGCTATTAGTATTTGATTATGCCAAACATGCTATACTTTCATTTTAACGTGTCTAACACCCTCGGTTAAGGAAGGCAGTACGTCTGCAGCATCAGGCTTTGAGGATACAGGGATAAAAATATTATAATATTGCATTGTCATGGGGACTTGATAAGAGTTCCAAATTTTATTGATTTCGGCGCAGTAGAAGTGGTCGAAAAATCGATCACAAGATTTGAAGCGACAGTTGATTCGCGGTGAAGTTAATAAAAACCGTTTAAAAATCAATTCCTTTATCACAGAACTACCAATGCCATGTACTTGCAGCCCCACCTTTGACCAAATACTCGAAGTAGGAGTCAACCCCGCCGCCGATGCCAGCGTCCTGCGCTGTCCAACGGCCGCTCATCACGTCCACATGGTTGCCTACAAGCCCGATCGGCGACCGGTGGTGGTATAAAGCCTTCAGAGCATTGTAGGCTAACTGAAACAACCATAATTACTGTTGCAACTTTGAACATGGAGAATAATAATTGCAGTTATTTGTGTCAAGTGATTGCAAATGATTTTTTTTTCATGCATTTCAGTATAAGGGACTGGTAACACAGCTACACATATAATTGTCGTTATTATACAGCACGTATTTTTAATATCACCTCAAACTGTAACTAAACTTAGGTTTTAGTGCTACAAACCCTAAATATGTACAGTCAAGTGCAAAAATATGTATTGAAAGAATCCTCTTATATAATTCCAACATTAACCTCTAATATATTACAACATTTTTATTACACAGAATTAAAGTGTTCTGGGACATACTTTTGGAAATTTTTATACACACATTATATATACATTTTGCCTCTGACTGTATTTAGGTACAAAAACTAATTTGGCTCATGGTATCAGATAGCTATTGACAGTGGTGACCTGTTGACGAATGTATTAATGTAACTGTGTGATGATACATTGCTTGCTGAATTATTTTGTATGGAACTAAGTAGACAGAAATTATCAATGAAACAAATGAAAATGTGTTTAGTAGGATATTTACTAATTATACATACTAGCTGTTTCAGGTAATATCAAAAATACATGCCATATTATCACGGCCATAAATGTTTGAATGTAGTTTTGGTAGTATTTAGGCTAAATATTTAAAAATAAATAGATAGTTTAATTATTATACCTCTTCATATAAAGGGTCTCCTGTGAGCCTGCTTAGTGTCCCAAACTCCACAATGAATGTTCCAACTCCAGCTGTGCATGTGACTGTGGTTTCTCCTGGTGGGACTCCTTTCTTCAGATTTACAGTACCATATGGCATACCAGTAGTGGTGTCAAACGCTGCAATAAGTCTTTGGGCTACATCCTCTGCTAGCCGCAGAAGGGGACCATTGCAGGGCCATCCAGGCTCAAGCTTCATTCCTGTTCTGAATTACAAAAAATATTGAAATGTAAAATTTAAGTTTAATTTAAAATTAAAATTATTAATTATGTATGCTGGTTGGCTCTTCTACACATATGGTACTGTGTTAGATTGTGCCATGACCTTTACAAAAACTTACTTGTATGACAATAGATGAGCACTAAGCAGCCCACCAATAATCCTGATATTGGTTTCAAACACAGACACATTTATGTCCGTATCAAAGTTCTGTTTTTGCAGCAATATCTCCACCACTCGGTTGAACTCTGTATAGTTGCCCATGATCGCGAGGGTGTCCAGTGCATCAATTAGTGTCAGAGAATAGCTACCCCATGTATCCACACCATCACATGACAAGGGACGCAACTCATCATAAGGATAAGCATATTTCAAGTAACTGTCATATGCATGTTGAAACATCTCCCTTGTCTCTTCTCTGAAAAAAAAAAACAATTTCCATCTACAGTTGTCATCAAACATTTATCGGAGTAGGCAGGGTGCTCACAAATATCTGAACAAGCATTATAAATACCAAAACATAATGATAAATAATAATGTTTGGGAGCATCCTGGCTGCTCCAATATATTAAACTGGAAAAAAAAAACTTTTGTTGAGAATTTGGAGTGAATATTGAATTCCCATCTTGGGAATACTTTTTGACAATTCAATGTAAGTGGTCAATGCTGCGTTTTCCTGTAAAATGGAACACAGCCAAGGCATATTGAATGTTTAGACCATATAGTCTCTACAATGGTCTAATGTATTGGAGGAGAGGTATGTAATTTAATTCCGGAATTTTAAGTTCCCAATTCTACCTATATTTTACAATAAAAAGCTTTACTTAAAGACAATTCAGATTGTTAAGATTCTGAATAAAATTTACCTTAGTTTTAGAATATCTTCTTTCGTGTATTCTCGTAACGCCGTGCTATAACTGCTGCCATAAAAGCAAAGCAGGCAAATTATTAATATTCTGTCACCCATGTTTAAAGAAAAATTGGGGACAGGTAATTTTTGTTATTGAAATATATACTTTAAACACATTTTTATTAGGAAATCTTAATAATAAATTTGTAAACACGTCAGCCGACAGCTACTGAATTTTGACTTGACTTGACAATGACAGTTGTTGAACTTGTTGACACTGTCGACACTGACACTATTGGCATTGACAGTTACTATTTTGACTTGACTGTGAGGGCATTAAATACGAAACATACTACCGGATACAATTAATGAACCAAATAAATAATATAGCTTTATAAAGCTTACACATAATATATTTTATTTCAAATAACATAATATCAGTTATAATAAGGTTATATTTTAACTTAACTAACTGGTAACTTTTATGATTGTTTAGTTTAGTGCCTTCTATTAGCTTTTCTATTTTCCTTGCCCTTGTAAGAGCGGTAAATGGCAGCATAGCATAGCAATCTCGTTCAAACCTTTGAATATTTAATTCTAAATACTGAAACAGTTACGTCCCGTAGATTGGCCACTGACCTATATTGGACTAATGCACTGAGGCCTATTGTATACAAAATACTAGTGTCTTTATGTATCTTATTTCTCTATTCTCTATATATTTAGGGTTCCGTAGCCAAAATGGCAAAAACGGAACCCTTATAGATTCGTCATGTACGTCTGTCACGGTCGATTTACTCGGAAACTATAAATGCTACAGTAACGAAATTTGGTAAGGATATGTGTTGTATGAACCGCTACAGGATTATGATACTAAATTATAAAAAAAATTGGTTGCCTGTAAAGTCGGTATGCGGGCGAAAGTTTTACGTGACAACGACTTTCACTTTTTATGTCTGTCTCTCTCGCTCTTAGGCGGGCTAACCATGCCCGAGTGGAAGGGACGCGTGCCTCTCACTCGCTCTCATTGTGAGCGCATAACGTGAGCGGAGCGTAACGCAGTTTCTTGAAGTGTCACCCGGCAAACCAATTTATAAGACGTTGTCACGTCAAAAAAACCATTGGGGTGGGGGCACTCCATACATGTAACTGAGGGATACAACATTTTTTCAGTTGTATATAAGCGTGTGGGGTATTAATAGAAAGTTCTTTGAAAATTAATGAATTTATAAATCTCATTTTTATTTAAGCAAATCGTTTTCGAGATATCAGCTCTCAAAGTCTGAAAAATGTGCCCCCCCCCCCCCCCTCTATTTTTTAAACTATGCGATATAAAATTCAAAAAAAATATACGTTATGCACAGTAATAAACTATCAACGATTTTTGGTTTGATTAAATTATCTCCTATAGTTTTTGAGGTAGGTTGATTTAACTGTATTTTTTTAATAAGAAATTGATAATGGTACGGAACCCTTCGCGCGCGAGTCTAACTCGCACTTGGCCGGTTTTTTATATTTATTCTACTATTGTAACTACAACATCAACACATTGAATTCGTGACAAATCGCGTCAGATTGTATTGTATGTGTCCGCCTTAAATGTTGATTGTATGCCATAGATTTTCCCGAGTTTCCTATTGGTTGTAATTTTAAATAGCATAGACTAAAGAACGTCGTAAACGCAACAGCTGAAACTACCAAAATGTCTGTTGTCCGTTGACGCTGGATAACAATTTCGAGGGTGATTTTGAATTTATCCGGCACATAATCTAGTCTACACGCAATATTTTTATAAATATGTGCACCTAGAAAAAGGAATACGTGTTTCCGTTTTGCATGCCATTATTTCCGTTAACGGCTCGCGTTCAGGCGGATCTGATTAGTCGTTAAAAGGTGTTTACGGAAGAAGCGGGGACAATGGCATCATTCAGAATTCACGAAGATCAAGAAAATGCTTCACTGGCGATCAGGAAAGAAAATGCAGAAGTATTTACTGCAGCACAGCGGCGTGCTCTCGGCGACCTTAGTCATTTCGCCTGCAACCAGAATCGAAACATTAAATTGGTAAGTGTATAACCGTATCGTACGTTAAACATCTGTGTATTTTTTGTTAATCCATCGTTGTTTTAGGCTGGATTGACAAATGGACCCTGCAAAGTCCAAGATGAGACACGAACAGTACGTCAGATTAAGAATGAAAAGAATATTGTGCCCCCTGTGGCACAATTTCGCGCCTTCAGCGTGTACGAAGACAAACCATCGGAGGTGGAAGTCAAGAAACGCGAGCCGACTTTCAAACCCTTCGTTGCCAAAGACACCAAGAAAGAGAGCTTTTTCATCAACGCTGCAGAAAATGTCCGCGCCCTCTGTGCTCAGGTTGAAAAGCAGTCAGATCGGCCAACTGAAGCACCCCCAAAGAGGTAAACATAACCTCACTTTCTACTAACTTCTTATTTTAAGAATGCTGTGTCAACCAACTTGTATATTTTGTGCTTAATACTAGGTAAGTGGTACACATTCGCATGAAAGTGCTTAATATGCAACAAAATGATGAATTAGCATTAGTTCAGATAAGTAGAAATCTTGTTGTGAAATGTTTTCCTTACTCGCATATAGTTTCTACAAATCTGTTATCCATTTGTGTAGAAAGTTATAATGAATCTCATTCTTCATGTTGTTAGACTGCCACTGCAAGAGAAAAAAGATGTGGAATCGCCTATGTCTGTTGGAGATGCTAGCATCCTTTCAACAATGTCAATCTCCAAAAATGAGAGTGAAATTCTTGAATTTACTCTTGAAGATGAAGAGGAGGATACAACCACTGCACAGACAGACCGAGAGATGTTCTTCCATGTTGTGGAGTATCGCCAGGATATATATGAATACATGAGAGAAATTGAGGTGGGTTTACTTTGATTTTAATTATTACCTTTTATTGATTAATGATTTTCTTCATTTTTAATAATATATTTCTTTACTAAATTATGCCTACCCTCTGGCCCCTAAAATATAACTAATGGATCTTGATAACAGTTGGTCTTAACCTCATAAGACTCGATGTATATTACAATGTAGATAGTTGTTGCAATCCAATTTGAATCTTTGATGAATCAATAAAAGTAATTTTTTTTTCATTGCTTTTTGAAACATACAAAATTCTTACATAAAAAATAGGAAAAGCAACTTTGGTGGGCCTTACAAGGCTAATGTAAACATTTCACTAGTTCACCAGGTGGGCATTTAGGCTATTAACAGTTTTGAGTGCAAATTATTGGAAGAAAGGTAATGGTTGATGAAAGCTTATGGTATGGTGATCTTGTTTAATATTAATTATATGTTGCAAAAGAGTGACTAAAAAGGTTCCAAAATTGGCAAAATTATGTGCTGAAACAAGTGGGTGCCTGGTGTTCACATACTAAACAAAAATGTTTCATGGGTTTAATCCCAAATGTTTGTATTATGTGTGTCAGTAAAAAAAAAAAAACATAATTATAAACTTGCATTGTTTCAAAGTCACACACTTTCAGAAAACAATCTTAGTCTTATCGCCAAATTAAAACCCTAAACCTTGAGTTAATATACATTTTTAGTTGAAATTATTGATATTTATTAGTATTAACATAAAAATAAATCAACAAACATGTTAGAATATGTGTGGCAAGAACAACAAAATACTATTGAAATGCTTACATTATTTTTGTCATTTTCTATTAGTGCATGGTGTACAGTAGAATCTTGAAGAACATTCACTTCTCAACAACATTTTGTCATTTTCAACTGCTGCATGGAATACAGTAGAACCTTAATAAAGGTTCAACTCTTGAGAACAACCTTACTGAAACCCCGGTTTTTGTATTACCCAGGTAAAGCACAGAGCTAAACCAGGCTACATGCGTAAACAACCAGACATCACCTACGTCATGCGCTCAGTGCTTGTGGACTGGCTGGTGGAAGTGTGTGACGAGTACGGCCAGCAGAGTGAGACGCTGCACCTGGCAGTGTCCTACGTCGACCGGTTCCTATCCTACATGAGTGTGGTGCGCACCAAACTGCAACTCGTCGGTACCGCGGCCACTTATATTGCGGCGTAAGTATTTTTTCTAGGTCACCTCGAATTGTATTAAGTCATTAATCAGCTGGCAGATTAATTTAGGGCATATGTATCAAAGGTTATCTCTAATGCTTATTTTGTTGTAATGGGGTAGGATTTTAAGGTCAGATGCGTAATTGAAATGGGAAATTTAGAAAAGTAATTACATCATAATAATTTACAATACATTTCTAATGTAATTGCGAAAATGAATATTTTTTTCATATTTTTAATTACATAAAAAAAATATTGTAAACATTTAGGCTGGGTAAAGAATATAAAGTATATGATTTACCTAACTTGATCTTAAATAAACTTTGTTGGGCTGGGTTGTCTGTCTATTGAATGTATTTGGGTATTTCTTATATAGATTTGTGAGTTGTTACAGCTATGGCTATAGGTATTGGCTGTTGTCTTTTAAATAATAAGAATAGTTGTTTTGTGATTGTCACTAAATTGTTAATTTTCTATTTTATTATTATTGTTAAAATCATGACGATTAGAGACCTTTTACATCTCTAAATCTTAATATCTCTTTATTCTGACAACTAGAGGACCTTTACATCTCTAGTAGTATTAGATATAGATACTTAATAATGTTGCGAACTTGTACAATAATAATTATTTTTGTTTAATATTATGATCCTTTATTTATTTCTGTCTTTATAAAAATGTCTATAATAATCTTTTTTTTTTATGTAATACATTCTTTAATGCATGTTATTTTAATAAGATGTATTATTATACTGTTTTGAAAAAATAAGTCCACCTGAGTTTCTTACTGGTTCTTCTCAGGAACGGCGTAGGGTTTGAACCAGTAGTAGATTTTTTTCTCTCATGTCAGACGATTCGAAAGTGCTTATTAATAAGCTTACTTGAATAAAGAATAGTTTGACTTTGACTTTGACTTATGTACAGAAAATTAATGTTACCTAAACTTAATTTTCTATATGAAAAGAAAGCTGAACGAAGGGGCCACTTCAAAAATAAATATTAAAATATGGACTAGGAAGTCCTAACTTGCTTAAATCCTTAACTTTGGGACATGGTCGTGAGACGCGTACCTACCTGTCAAGCCATTTAAGAAATACCCATTTAAACTAATAACAATATTTATTTGACTCGTAATGTAGACGACGCCTGGCCGGAAGGTCGATTGTCTCGATTACTGTCGCGTTCATTCAGCCAGTAGTTATTTGACGTAGCCGCGTATATTTGTAGGAAATACGAGGAAGTGTACCCGCCAGAGGTGTCTGAGTTCGTGTACATCACGGACGACACGTACACGAAGCGCGAGGTGCTGCGCATGGAGCACCTGATCCTGAAGGTGCTGTCCTTCGACCTCTCCACGCCGACGTCGCTCGCCTTCCTCTCGCACTACTGCATCTCCAACCAGCTGCCCAAGAAGACATTCCATTTAGCAGCCGTAAGTTTTTACCATAAGGCAGGCATTGGATATCGGTTTTTTCTCCATACAAAAGAACGGTTCTAATTCTTTTTCGTTCTTCGATATACACCGTGTTTTTATTGATTTCCGTTAAATTAAAGGGATAGGTCAAAAATAATCAATTTCTCTAAGAAACTCGTGTCCTAACTCTTATTGTTATTGAGTTATTCAAAAAATAAGTTTAATGACTGAACAAGTGTATTTGCAACCTTTATTACATCCTAATGCTACTTATTTTGACGTGGGCCGTCAGTCACCTGAAATTAACTTTTGTGTTATTCTTAAGGTTCACTTACCATTTCATTTATTATGTATTTTTCAAGTTCGACTAAAGGCCTGTTAAATTTAACGGAATTAAAAAAAAACACGGTGTATATAAAAAATCTTTATTAGTGGAGTAATAAAAAAATTTGATGTTAATTACATCAAATATTGACTTTAAATAGTACTTACATGAAGAGTGTAAGACATTTTAAAATATTGAGCTATTTCTAGGTTTTTCCAGAAAACCGGTTCCGATCCCTGCCATAAGGATTGATAATACTGTTATTTAGCGCGTATTTATGTAAATACGTAATATGGCTGAATCAACTTTTGTTGTCCGTTGTTGCCATGGTTACGGTTACCGCTGGTTTTATGCAAAATTATGCTATTCAAATTATTCACATGCATGTATTCCATGTTTGTACGAAGGCTCGAGTTTTCTTTAGGCAATGCTGAATTTACTTAAAATTATAATATATTCCTCTCATTTACACATCGGCAGAAATTCGAAAATACGTAGGCACATTTTAGGAGTAGATCTCGAGTCTCAGATAAACGAAGAATCCTGACCGGCATGGATACCAATGGGCAATTCCATGCAAGAATGTAATGAAAGTGACCAATTTATCGCATGTTTATTAATCAATTGTGCAAATTTTACTGTCATTATGCCTAGAAATCAAAATAATACTTATCCAGATATATGTAGTGTAACACTTAGGGTGCGGCTCCACTGAGATGGAGAGTCGCGGAGATGTGCAAAATTGGCCAATGAGACCGCATGACAGTGTTTCGAATTTTGAATTAGAAGAATGTAATTGGTCAATTTTCCACATCTCCGCTCCTCTGCGCCTCGCGAGTCGCACCTTTACACTTGCATCATACTTAAGTAAATGGGTGAATCAACTTTTTTCTGTCTGTTATTGCAATGGTTACGGTCGCCTGAGTCACGATGGTTTTATGCAAAATTATGCTACTTAATTTATGCAAACATGCATATAGTCCAGTATGCATATGTTTGTAGATGGCCCATCAAGGAAAGGATTTATTTACACCAGATAAATGCATGTTTGCATAGTTTCAGTATCATAATTATGCATAAAACCAGTGTTACTCAGGCGACCGTAACCATGGTAATAACAGACAGAAAAATGTTGATAAACCCAAATAAAAAGACAATCAAATTGTCACTTTCATTACAGTTATATCCCCTCAACTGTGGAGATGACTTTTCAAGGTTTATTTTCCAGTACTACTTTTTTCTCACAGACCACATACAAGGGGCTATATATTTAACCCAAGGCAAAGCAACGGGATGTTAACACCTTATTTTGTCTTTGACTGGACCATATAGCTTTACCGACTCCTCTATGGTTAGTCAATGAAGGCAAGCCAGACCTGAGAGGCCTGTGAACCTCTTGAGGGACCGACGAATTAAGCTACCTACTCTCGGGAGCATAAATGCACACCACTAATGATTATTATTGTTACCGTTATTGTTTTTTAACTTTTAGCTCAAAATCAAGCAGTTACTATCCGGATACCGGATAGTGACTTACGTACTTAGGATAGTAAAATACGGGCCGGATACGCCTGATACCGGATAGTTACCGAATATCCGGTGCATCTCTAGTATTTAATTCCAGTACATCGCAGAGCTGTCGCTGCTAGAGGCGGACCCGTACCTGCAGTACAAGCCGTCCGTGATCGCGGCGGCGGCGCTCGCCACGGCGCGCCACTGCCTGCACTGCCGCCGCTGCGACGCTAAGGTCGAACACGACGACGCCGATATTCACAACGTGAGTCTTTACTGTTTGTGTATTTATTCTGTCGTTTTTTAGCCCCTCAACTAACCATAGTTATGCATATACTATCCCAGCAGTCCACTGCTGGATGTAGGCTTCTCCTATCAACTATGCATATAGACGCATTAGGAGGTAAATGCCCATAATTGCCAAACTGGGCAAGCGGATTGGCGATCGCAGTATTGTGTTCACTATAATGACGCTGCAGCCCATCATCATCAATCTTTTATCGAAGAATAGTCAGGGACATTTCAATCTCTTACAATGTATTCTTGTATACAAATGTATTCTTACTGCCGTCACCACATGGCGCGTATTGTTATACAGATAACGACTAACTTCGATTTTTTGACAACGCAGAAAGCGATCAAACTCAATATGTCAAAGCTTAGCTCTTCGTATGTCTGAACTGAAGCATTTATCAGTGACGAGGAAACTATTAGAAAAAAATATTCGCGACACACGAGGGTTTAAATCAGGTTAATAAAAATAGTAATTAGTCACTTTTTGCAAATTGTGCCGACGACACATAAAGACTGGACCAATGTAATTTGAATAAATAATAATCGTCATAACAGGAGTGTATGTCGGCGGCGTGGCCTCGCGCGCTGGCGGCGTGTGCCGGCTACGGCGCGGCCGACCTGGCGCCCTGTCTGCGCGAGCTCGCGCGCACACACGCGCACGCGCCGCGCCAGCCCTACCAGGCCATCGTCGACAAGTACCGCACCAACAAGTTAGTATATAACAGGAGTGTTTGTCGGCGGCCGACCTGGCGCCCTGTCTGCGCGAGCTCGCGCGCACACACGCGCACGCGCCGCGCCAGCCCTACCAGGCCATCGTCGACAAGTACCGCACCAACAAGTTAGTATATAACAGGAGTGTTTGTCGGCGGCCGACCTGGCGCCCTGTCTGCGCGAGCTCGCGCGCACACACGCGCACGCGCCGCGCCAGCCCTACCAGGCCATCGTCGACAAGTACCGCACCAACAAGTTAGTATATAACAGGAGTGTTTGTCGGCGGCCGACCTGGCGCCCTGTCTGCGCGAGCTCGCGCGCACACACGCGCACGCGCCGCGCCAGCCCTACCAGGCCATCGTCGACAAGTACCGCACCAACAAGTTAGTATATAACAGGAGTGTTTGTCGGCGGCCGACCTGGCGCCCTGTCTGCGCGAGCTCGCGCGCACACACGCGCACGCGCCGCGCCAGCCCTACCAGGCCATCGTCGACAAGTACCGCACCAACAAGTTAGTATATAACAGGAGTGTTTGTCGGCGGCCGACCTGGCGCCCTGTCTGCGCGAGCTCGCGCGCACACACGCGCACGCGCCGCGCCAGCCCTACCAGGCCATCGTCGACAAGTACCGCACCAACAAGTTAGTATATAACAGGAGTGTTTGTCGGCGGCCGACCTGGCGCCCTGTCTGCGCGAGCTCGCGCGCACACACGCGCACGCGCCGCGCCAGCCCTACCAGGCCATCGTCGACAAGTACCGCACCAACAAGTTAGTATATAACCAGTGGTCGGATATCCCGGTGCAACAAGGGGTGAATGACCTCAAACATTATACTAATATGGATATACCACGGGATTCCACAAAATTGCATCCAGTAAAGTTTAGTAATATTTTGTAACGAAAAATAAGTGCATGTACATACAAGCGTTTATTATTATGCGATTTCGACAATTATTTTAAAAGATAGATTATAATTTTTTTTTAATATTGACCTTAGTACCAAATAGCCTTTTGGTATGAATATTCTTAAATAAAAGAGTTTAGCTTTAAAAATAGAAGCTTTTTACTAAGGCACAATAGGTTCCACTTCTAGAAATTGCGAACGTAAATAAAACAGAAATATCATATAATACACAATTATTTTAATCCGTGATCAGGATTAAAACAATATCCATACCCAGCCTAAATTAAACATTTTAGTTGAGGTCTCCCGCAGATACCTCAAAATGTTATTAATTTAAACTTAAAGAAAAATTGTATCCAATAACCACAGAATGGTACATGGTCTTCCTGAGGTCATCAATTACTAAGTTAGAAAAAATATACCTGGTTACGGATTAAACATCCTCGTGTATGTAACATAAAATCAAACATTTTTAAGCATGAAGACTTGACACACCTATGCAGACACATTAGAGTAAATATATGTATTTTATGAAAGAATTATGGCTTACTAGGTTCTATAAAGTTAAAATAGCATATAATTATTTTCTCTAGATTCTCTATTTTCAATCGATTCCTTTTTACATCTAAAATCCATTTGTACGCCGAAAAAGTCCTTTCCACTTCTACGGATGTCAGTGGAGCAAATTTGTAAAGAGACACTTCATCAGGTGCGGTATTATTTGAAATTTGGTCTGCGTATTCTCTAATGTCATCCAAATCTGGATTTCGTGCCATTACTGCTTCTAATTTAATCTGTGTAGCCAAACTTGAACTCCAGTTTACAATTGTTCTAACTTCATCGAAAATTTCTAAGGCTTCAACAATTGTAATGTTGCGTCCCTCCAGTCTGGTTAAAGCAATTTCAATCATTTTAAAGTTTTCATTTATAAAACAAAGATCTCGTTGAATGTTTGGCATCTGTAAAATACATTTAGCTTTTTTAATTGAAACTGCTTCCGAGGATTTCAAACTACGCACGACGTCATTAATCTCTTTAAAATATTTCACATAATACGAAACGGCTGAAAGCCAAGTGCCCCATCTTGTGATCACCGGCTGGGGGGGTAAAGACAGGTTTGGGTATTTTTCTGTGAGTATTTTTACCCTACTTGGAGACTTCAAGGATATTTTTCTCGTGATCCTGAGTCGAACAAGCCCAAACTTGTCCAAATTAAAAAAAAGTGTTTTGCACAACGGTTTGTGAAAACGCCCAAAGATTTCGTTTATGTTCGCAATTTGAGCTGCCTTTTTAAGTACCTATACCTAATCAGATCTATATTTTTTTTTCAAACTAAACCCGGGAATTTAGGTCATATCCATATTAACTTTTCTACTTGGTATCCCCTGGTGTTGCACCGGGATATCCGACCACTGTATATAACAGGAGTGTTTGTCGGCGGCCGACCTGGCGCCCTGTCTGCGCGAGCTCGCGCGCACACACGCGCACGCGCCGCGCCAGCCCTACCAGGCCATCGTCGACAAGTACCGCACCAACAAGTTAGTATATAACAGGAGTGTTTGTCGGCGGCCGACCTGGCGCCCTGTCTGCGCGAGCTCGCGCGCACACACGCGCACGCGCCGCGCCAGCCCTACCAGGCCATCGTCGACAAGTACCGCACCAACAAGTTAGTATATAACAGGAGTGTTTGTCGGCGGCCGACCTGGCGCCCTGTCTGCGCGAGCTCGCGCGCACGCACGCGCACGCGCCGCGCCAGCCCTACCAGGCCATCGTCGACAAGTACCGCACCAACAAGTTAGTATACTGCCTGAATGTGCCAAGAGCTCAGTGCCATTAATAACATAAACATAAATAAAGTTGCAATCGCGAGATGGCCCTTGTTTTCTTTAGACTGGTATAGATATTATTGTATGGATATCAGTATGCTAACATTTATGCGTGAGGTCAAATATTAAAACTGTGTTGATCTGTATTAGTTTTTGTATTTTTTTTGGTTCAAAAGTCAAAGTTCTAGCCGTTCTAGAACAAAGTAAAAATAAAAGTAATTTTAAAGGTCTGATTCCTGTTTTTATAATCTAACAGCTATAATGTGATGTTGTTTAGAAAATAAGTGGAATAAACAAATATCCCATAGTCTAATTTGATATTTGTATTGATTACTATCAAACGAGACAAACAATACTTAGCGGCTTGCTAAGTTGGGTCTTTATTTGGGTGTTTGTTCCGACTCATTTTCGTGGTCACACTTTTCGCGATAACATAACATCTGATTATTTTAACTTCGTGACTTCGTGATCTTGTAAATGTACGGGAAATCTCCCAAATAACCGAAATTCACCATAAATCCTACAGCCAACTCTTAGAAAATGTAACCACGAAAATGAGGCGGTTGAAACGCTCGAATAATGACCCAGTTAACCGATTCGTTGCGTGTTCCATTTTCAAAAACTTTTATCTATGGCGGCGAACATTTTTTTCATGATACGCCAAGCGTTCCTTACGCCATAGAATATGATGACACGCCTATCGTGTCATACGCCATTCGTTAAAAACATTAATGACACGCCTGGCGTGTCATCCGCACTGAAACGGTTAAGAGACGTTTGTTTATGAACGGGGGGGTTAACCAATATATTGTTTCGTAGGTACGACAGCGTATCTTCGATAGCGGCGCGGCCGCTGTGCGCCGTCGCGCCGTACGCGCCGCCCGCCGCCGCCGCCGCCGCCGCCGACGCGCGTCGCGACACTAGCCGATCCAGCTAACGCCGTATCACCTTCTGAATACTCTACCTTGAACTTGAAGCACGTTTACAGGTGGCCTTTTACACATCATAACCCTTAATTCGACTACGTCCAAAATACTGGACATGGCCTCTGACCCATTATTTGTATTTTTTTCGAACCAGAATTATTACGCGCAGCCTGTTCCTGTTCATTGTGCGGTCGACACGCGTAACACGCGGTGGTTAGTTGGGATCACATGCAATGATTACAAAAAACACGTGCCGCGCCGCAATTCGCGCGTGTACGTGGCAGAGTCAGTCGTTAAGACTATTGAGTGCCAAGAAAGCTTGAACATACGACCTTCCCCTATTTTTCTCGAATTAAGGGTTAAAATACGGTGAACTATCCCGACGTAGGTCCATCGCTTGTAAATTGAATTTGTGAGTTGCCGGGATTGACCTTTCATCCAGTGATGACTAACCCTTTGTTCCATCTATTAAAAAAAACTTCTAGAGCGGCTTCCGCGTTACCAAGAAAGCAGCATTTTCTGTGTTTTAGAAGACCATTTAATAAGTTTGGGTTTATTCTTGAAGATTGAGACCGGCTGGTGTCAACACTATTGCGGGTCTAGGGGCACTTGGGGTAGGTGATATCAGATCAGTGTATTTTTGCATACCGGCATGACTAAACCCCGCAGAGATGAATATGCCCCTTATTTTTGTCCTATAGACAGACAGTGTGCTTCTAATTAGGATAACATTAGCCACTTTCAACTTTATATGTAATACTTCATTGTTTCAACTTCGACACCAAAGCTCTTTTAGTTTTTATAATTTAATAGGAAAATTAGAACTTTTCAACATTGCATTACACACAGTAGTTTAATTGTCTCAATGTGACAGCGATGTTATTACATTTCGACAGTGACCTAATCTAAAGTCTCATTCAACTTTGCCATTTATAAAACGATGATAAGTGGAATTTTGTTATGGTAATGTAGTATTAATTAATTTCTATCAAGTGAATCTCGGGTATTGATACTTCAAGCTTTTTAAGGGTCGAGTTTGTATTAGGTATTAAATTGACTTGTAGGTTTTATTAGATAATTCTTTTTGCGGTCCCAGGAATACTAAATGTTGTTCGCAGTACAATTCCAAACCAGAGAATCCGATGGAAAATGAATGTATTTGGGGTAAATATTACGGATATGAAGTAAGCATTTCATATTCTTCCGTACCTGATAAGCACCAATACTTATGTTTCATTAGCCGCGTACTGACTGAGCGAGGATCCTCGCGAGGCGGCCTCGCGAGGCAAATCCTCGGCCAATCAGGACGTGCCTCGCCCGCGGCAAGCCCGTGCGCGGCCTCGGCCGAGCGCGCCTCGGCCCGAGCCGCGCGTTGTCGGTTTTTGTCCATGCTCAAAGGCGCCTCAGTCCGTTTGCCGCGCTCACTCAAGACGGTTGTTTCGGCGTCATTGAAGCACATACAGTCTGTTGCCAGCTTGTATTGTATAAAAACGTTTATGTTTCAATTTTCTTTTCTTTACAAAGCGTAGAATTATTAAAAAGGCGGTGGTGGCGACCGCTTTACGAACGAATGGCCTCATGACACGTGCGATCTCCGTGGGACAGCGCTGTTAACTGAGCGTGAGCGCATGCTCAGCCTCACCGCGGCTCGGCAATTTGCCGCGCGAAGCATTTTAAATGCAAATCCTATGACCGAGCATGCCTCGCGCGGCAAATGGCGCGCGGCAAACGCCCGAGGCTGCCTCGCGAGGATCCTCGCTCAGTCAGTACGCGGCTATTGCGAGCACGTCAAACAAGTGTTCCACTAGTTTTAAAATATGACTGATTTGTGACTTGAGAGTGACCCAAGTAAACTTGCATTTACAAATATTTGCTAGTAATTCTTATTGAAGCCACGGTTTCAGTTTTATAGATTTCGAGTACTATGCGAATTGTTATGATAGTTTTAGTATTAACAGTTTCCTATGGAAATTTAAATGAAGACTACTGTTAGTTTGTGCTATAAAGCAACACTGAAAGGTAAGGTGTGACATCCGCCGTACTCCACTACACTCTGTAGTCCACCTTTAAATGCACGAAGTAGCTAAGATCACATTGTACAGTTTTAATTTTAAGTGTTATAATTTTTATTTTGTAATACTTTTGTGTTCATTTATTTTACAGTTTCTCGTCATCTTTCCACATGATTAATGTATGTGTCTGTCTTTCAAATATCGCTTATTCAGCTTACATTTGCAATATTATTAAATTGATTTATACACTTAATCTTGTGTA
This sequence comes from Thaumatotibia leucotreta, assembly GCA_025490895.1. Taxonomy (NCBI): domain Eukaryota; kingdom Metazoa; phylum Arthropoda; class Insecta; order Lepidoptera; family Tortricidae; genus Thaumatotibia; species Thaumatotibia leucotreta. The sequence continues at coordinate 27,165 of JALPQI010004993.1, read as the reverse complement.
GTACTTTGTTTAATTTACCTCTAAAGAACTATTACTTTACAATTGAAAAATACGTTTCATAATTAAATGCTAAAACAATTCCAATCTGAACCAAACTACTATGGAATAAGCGCGATACATTTCAAATTACATGTTTGTTAGTAAATTATTATTTTTGAGAATTAAGGTATGTTTAAATATTGGTAATTAGTTTATAATGTAATTTAATATAATCGCAATTTTGCTTGAGTTTTACACTATGGAGGGTAAGTACCTATGAGTATATTGATAATATATATTGATATTTTGAAATAATTAAATGTGTTTTATTAAATTACTTCAATAATATGCGAAGCTGTATCCCACAAACAAAACTTGATTTATAGCGTTCTACAAACGAAAAGCATCATAAATAATATAATTACTGAAAATAAATCTTGAAACGTTCGGCGCGAGCCAGGTGCGGACTGCGACGTTGAGGAATCATTTCCTTCCGCGGCTGTTCTCAATTAATAAAATGTAAACTTTATTCGACCCGCGGTAGAGTTGTTTATGCGCCGCGGCGCGTAATGATGTGCTAGACAAGCTACGGTCAAATCTATTTAGAGAGCGCGAGCGCCGATTGTAACGCGTCCTAGAATGTAAAGCTCAATGTAAAATTACTTATCGTCTCATTCGCACATCTTAATTAACTTTTTATATAATATTCGTTAATTTTTGATACCGTTCGTAGTTATTGTTCTGTTCTGGGTTGCCTGATCTCTACATAGGGTGATTGAATACCTTCTTTGAATACTTCATTTATACTATACAGATTCATTCATTTATGGATAGATCAACTGCTATTTCGATAGACATTGTCTTAACAGTTCGCACACGCACTTGTTGCATTTTCCAGTCAAAGCGTAATACTTGACATTGATACTTCAAACAGATTAGCTAGGGCGCTCCCCTACGGTTCACACATGCTACCTTGCCCGAAGGTTCCTGGACATTTGACATTCGGCCCCTACTCTGTCTTATTCTTTTCTGGCAGGGCTTCTAAAGCCGGAAATCCGGCGTTGGTATGTTGATAGGCTCTGCCATCTACATCTAGTGACTTAGGTACTTCGGAAACTTTAGGTACATCGACAATTCGCGCCAATATAATACTAGCACAAGCCATAGTAAAATTGCATACACATAGTTAAATAAAACGAAGGCATAATAAAACTATACTGGTTTTAATTATATTTGTTCATTTTCAGTTCATTCCATTGTTTCATAGCCTCTAATTAGTGTGCGAGGTTTCTTTACGTTTGGAAATAGTTTGTATTTCTGTACAATTATTATCATGTTTGTTGGTACCCACGTTAGACATTAGTGCTTCTCTTGTGTGTAGACGTTGCTATTTTTCATCGAAGCCCGACCTGTAACAAGAAGGTACTGCTGTAAATAATAATAATTATTATTATTAAACTAAAAAATAGACGATGAATTTATGACCTAGTTTCGATAATTATGCCCTTGTTGTACCGTTTTACAGTTCCACCGTAGTCACAAATGAGAAAAGGTATGATGAACGTTTATCTAGGTTTATTTCGAATGTCGCAAATTCAGATAATTAATAAATATCTCTTAAGATAAAATTTCGCCAGCTTTTGAATATTTGTTACGAACGGAAAGGTTAATGCTAGTTAGGACTAAATGAATGGTAACCACGAAGAAATAGCAACAGTTGTGGTTCAGTAATGTAGCCATATTCGAGTTTATGGCTGGCGCGTGCCGCGGAATTCTAAACGACCAGCTGCAGACTATTCGCTGCACCGAACACGACAATATGCGGAAATTAAAATTACCCCTTCTATTTATTGCCGGCCTCTGGAATTGTGGGAGTTATTTTAATACGTTAAAGTTGCTCGAATTCAATGCATTATTTGAAGTTTTAGAATGCTTTGATGTTTAAAATATTAAGCTATTATAGGAAAATTCCACAATGTGCTTACCATAGAAAAAAACAACTGCGATAGAGTCTGGTTGTCACGGGATTGGAACCCGCCTCCTCTGGATTACCGATCCAACGTGCTCCTAATTACACCAGACGACCTTCTATCAATCACAGCGAATTCATTCAATGGTATTGTGAAACTAATCACTAGCCACAACTGTACTTAATTTTTCGAAGGTATTACAACCTCAAGCCACTCAAAGACGTGTCAGACGTGTGCCTACCACAATCGTCCGCAAACTCCACAACATATAGGAAAGTCACACAGGCGTCGTTGCACTCGTAGTTTACTAAGTAACATTGTATATGAAACAACTGCCGACATGCTGTCTGTCTTAAACAGTGTAGTGTTTGAATAGATAGCTCCTCAAATTTTCTTAGAATGAAACTCATGCTCGCTTCCGTAGTCCATCAAATGGAGCTATGCTATAAATCACATACAGTTGCAAAATTATTTAACTTCATTTCCCCAAACTGTCGGTGCAGTTATCCTATCTGAATTGTGAACCTTATAGATGTACCTAATATAAACATTTGGCATGGAGCCTAAAGTTTACTTTTCATTTCTAGGAAGCTTTCCAGAATTCTAACATCGGTATTAAGTATATGAAAAATCCCATTACGTCACGATTTAACCTTCAAACGCTTGCCAATTCTACCGAGCCGTCTGGTGTGCGAAGCGAGACAAACAATTTAAATCTTATTTGAGAACGGTTGGAGGTCGCAACATGAGAAGATGCGATGCATAAACATAATAAATCAACCGGCAATGCAATAAGACATGCTCGTCGCGCCGCCACGTCGGATGAGAGACGTCCCCCATATTGCTAACTAAGGTAGGCACTTATACCAAGCTCCTATTAACATACCAAGTAAATTAGATATCTATTGGTATGCTTCGCTATGGATCAGTTACCGACATACAGCCGAAATCCGATATATCTGAGCGGCCACGGTGTTCAAAAATATCGGAACGGACTATACAGGGGGGTGATTTAGTAGGCTATACTAAACAACTTTTACTATGGGGCCAACCCAGAAATCTCGAAAAAAAGTGATCGGTCAAAATGTATGAAAAAAACAATTTTTTTAGATTTCGTGATAGTTCAGTTAACATTCCAAATCACCTCGTTCAAGGTTTTCAGTTGCTCATGGAACACGTTGTAGATGCCTTCTCGGATATGTGTCAGTGCCCTGGCCTCTCCAGTATATCTGATGGAGACTGTAGCATAATAATTGTCATGATCGACGCGCAATGACCGTCGTATTTTATTGATCCATCACTCCCATCATGGCTTCCTTATTCTGTTACTACTGCGATGCTGATTTGCTCGTCACCAACATACTTACGTGCCCGGTGAACCAATATAATAATAAATACTAGGGTAAAAGCACCAATAGATGACTGCCACCCAGAAGTTGACTGATAGGTCTAAAAATGCAAATAATTAAATCAGGAATAATTTTACACGCCTGGGAGTATTTTTCTCACACGCGGCAGCACTATATCGAGTGTCGCATGCGAATTCCCAGACAATTAAGCCACACACGAGGCAGTGAGCGGTCGTCGAGTTTGCGCTTCGCGCAAAAATTGCGTTTTATATGGGATCCTTATTAAGAAAAGCCCTCAAAAATTTAAGCTTTTAATTACGTAAAAAATCGAATATGGCTTTTATTTCCTTGATTAACTTGAGTATAGATTTTAGACTAATATCTCTATTGTGTATATAATAAAGAATAGTTTTTTTAAATTTATTTTATGAGATATTTGCTGGTCAAGTTATGGTTCCAATATTGTGTGTTCAGGCCAAAAGATGAACGACGGTCAACTTTTGGGCAAAGGCTCAAATTTTCAAATGCTTGTGTAAATTATAATAAAATAGCTAGATGTAATATTTATATATAAAATTACAATCGGTTTTGTAGTTGATTTTTAGACCAAAAGATGAACGACCTTTTTTTCGTGTAACACGTTTTAAAGTAATTTACTTTTGTATGGAAACGGGATTGTTCAACTCAAGAATCGCTGTCCAAAACGTGAACTATTAAAATTTACTGGTTCATCTTTTGGGTTGGATTCCAATAAATGAATTCGAATCAATTTAGTTCGTTCATTTCGTTGATGCGGTGTCCAAAACATGAACCAAATAATTTTATTGAACGGTTGAATTTGGGAAAAGTTAAACTTTTGTTCTTAGAGATGAGATTGTTACACAATGTACACCGTGTTTATATTTCATTAAAAGAAGGTTCTTAAGGTTAAATACAATTAATTGATCTAAGAAATCAACGTTTTTACTATGCTCTATTCATCTATTGGAGTTTTGGCGTTCATATATTGGTCTCGCTATATTGCAATTATGCTGGTTCATCTATTGGAGTCAAATTGTTCAGTGATAGGGCACTTTGTACAACTATTGGTGAATTTGGGTACTTTTCTAATATAATTATTTTTATAAAATTACTGAAGTTTAATACGAGGCACGAAAATAAATTATTCTAAACTCAATTAAATGCGGAATCATATAAAAAATTAAAATTTATGAATATGAGTTACATCATATAGAAAAAAATATTTAAAGTTGGGAAAGTTGCTTAACTGTTCATCTATTGGTGATTTTACCCTAGTTACCTACTCGTACCTACCTATATATTATGTAGATAGACTAGGTAGGTAATACCTCTAACTCCTCAATTAATGTTGAAATTGTTTACTGACTACGCCTACGTTTCATCTCGAGTTGCGGTTAGTTCCTACAAAAACCGTGATGTTTACTCACACGAGTAGCTTTTGAGGATATTTTAAGTATTAACAGCTAAATTCAGATACACGGTAAATTTTTAGGTGGGTTATTGATTGTCAGTCGGAAAAACAAAAGTTGTCCACTCGGTGGTCAAAAGTTAACAGCTTGTATAAATCTTTGTTACGATTTTATTGCATAGGGCTGTAGACCGGCAAACCTAATAAACCCATGATCACAGGCGCACGTATTACTAATTTAACCCCCGTCGTTGTACAATTGATTCTTTCATTTTCATGTTTCAAAATTGCCTAATTTTATTTTGCTTCAATAAACTTTTTTCATTATTTTTTTTTCAGTTTTGGGTTATACAGTTGTTTAAGGACTAGTTAAGACAAGTAAGGATGAATGGGCCATGGCTAAAATTTAGGTTTGGGTGCGTTAGCAACATTTTATTTTTGGATCGTGTTTGAAGTTGCTATTAGTATTTCAATGTCTCGCGCTTAGGAGTTATTGACATGAACGGACGCCCATGCATGCTAAGAAGTAGTCCTAAAGAAGCCACAACTTGGTACGACTTCCGTGTCCCCGAAAGGAAATTCACTTGACATTCAGAGCACGGCCGTGAAATTGTCAACTCCCCTGTTCTCATAGTATTCCATTGTTTATTATGAAATGCAAATTCCTTTGCAAATTGAATTGAAGAGTTGAATTTACAAATTAATAAAATCGTTATCGAAGCACATTATTACTTTAAAAGATCGTATCAGTTCATTAAGTCACATGAAAATGTGTTGTAGAGTAGGGTGTCGTTGTAATTGAAAACATCCTTTAGCAGCACTTATCTACATGCTTTCGCCGAATGTGCCATTATAACTCAAAAACGACAAGGCTTAACCGATCACGTTCAGAATAGTTATTGATTGCGAAGCCTTATTATGTTATTATCATGATTTTTTAAATGTTTTAGTTTAGGTAGGCCCGGTTCCGGTTAGCCTCTTATGCCGTTATTTGTTGGCCTATGTGGACTATGTTTAGGAAAGTCTTGATACTACCCCTATTTTTTTAAACCCGACACCAAAGGATACAATCATTCACTACTCGTAAATTCATATTGCCAATTAGAGAATTAAATATTAGGTACCTACCTACGTTCAAACATAGAATATGGATAAACATAATTGACCTTGTTGAACATTCAACAATATCCTCTCGCTGTTTAAATCGTTTCACACGTCATCGATATCTGTTGCCGGTTTACTGGAGCAATATATAATCGCATTTCAGCTGAATTGATGGGATCTATTATTGACTCGCTAACATCGCTGAGAGGAAGCTTTTGGACCATTTCCTGGCTCGCGGAGAAATGGGGCCGTCGTGACGCACGTTTTTACCTCTCTACATCCGCCCGTAATACCAATAGCATGAAGACTTTTTTTATGTATCCTTTTAATTAAATCTGTTTCAAATTAGTGCGAGGAGGCCGAGTCCGGCAGATCACTGTTCCCTGTTTCGGGATGATGCTGAATTTGAATGCGTCTTTTCATTTAATGGTAAACATCAAGTTATTTTAAAGCATCCGTGCGTGTGTCGTTAACCAACAACATTGTTGTTTATGCCCGTACAGCACTACTGTAAATGCACTTTCTAAATTTAAAGTAACAAGTAACTCATTTAACTGCGAAGTAATTAGCTGTTTGCATTATACCCGGCTTGTTTACAAAATAGAATTCGCTTTGGATATCAAATTATCATGATTATTATTACCTATAATTATAGGTACCTATAATTTTTAGGGTTCCGTAGTCAAATGGCAAAATACGGAATCCTTATGGATTCCTCATGTCTGTCTGTCCGTCCGTATATGTCACTGCCACTTTTTTCTCTATGAGATCTATACATGGTGATTTTTTATTCACCATTCTGAGGTCTTATTTATGTACTTTTACTATGGGACATTTTCGCCTACTAATATGGGTTAGGTTTTTGTAAGGAACATCAGATTTTTTCCACACACTTTTAGACGACATTTTTTGTTGACTGCCAGTAAATACCTACCTAAATTAACTGACCGTGATCTGAAAACTAGTATTATGTCGGTAAACCAACCCTTATGTAGTAAAGTTAAGAAATAAATGAAAGAGTAATTATTGTGGAGAACAATGGACCTTAAAAAGAGCTCCGGCTTAATCGTTATCACGACTAAACGTGACTGGGTTGGTTACCAGAGCGGCCGGCTAAGGACCGCGTCTCCATTGTAAAGGCCGTAGGATGCATAGGTATATACCTACAGTTAATGAAATTATATAATAATAATATGTTTATTGCATACCATGGTATTTTAGATGTTACACGATCGTACGTATCACATGGACCCCGTTGGGGTGTAGCAAGATAGTATTTTAACAATTATAACTTAAAACTAGCTTAAAATTAAATGTAGGTGGTACTTACAATCATACAATTCCTATAGTTATAAAAGTATACCTAAGTTACTTAACCCCTCGTATGCTTCCTGTCAAATTACGTTACTGAAAAAGTTACCTTGACAATCAAAACAATAGATAGGTAGGTTCCATTTTAAAATACTAATTCATGTAGAACCGGATCGTGCCTTAATTTATTTAATTTCATCTTAGGTATTGAATTTTTTGAACAAATTACGAAAAATACGAGAATCCATATTAGTAAGACTAAGACCTACAATGAGACCCTTAATAAGGCATCAGTCACACCTAAATTTCATTGAGTTTGAAACATATTCATTGACAGAATAAGTTTCAAAATGAGGTGGTAAATATATTACTATTGCCCTATTAAGGGTTAATGCTTTTATGCTCTTTGTAAAATACAAGGCTTGATAAATCGAGAAAGTTTTAATAAAAACGTAAAGATTTTGGCAGAGTTGAAAGGAGACCTATTACGCTCTATTACAGTAAATTACAAAATGTCAGGTAGGTACCATAAATATATTATGTATGTACCTATTTCGGTTTCAATGAAATAAAACTATGGAACGGATTATATCGCGTGTACTTATTTTAAAACAAGCTCGTTCTGCTTGATATCATGGAAACAGACAGCAGACAACAGTACTGGGAAAGCTATAAAACTATTCTATCCTAGATCGGACCACCGTGCATACATCTCACGAGTTGTTTGCACTGAATAATGCATTTACCAGTTCAACGCTCACTTATGCTATGCGACTTTTACTTACGAGGAAAAACGTTAATTTGAATTTGTGTTTCTTCTAAGAAGGTACTTATTTGTTAGGTAGGGGAGACCTAGGAGAGTTGACACAAAGGTAAGTTGACACAACGACAAAATCTCAGGAACTATAGGCATTAGAAATCTGGCAATAGCGCAGTTCTATCCTTTTTCTCCCCCCCACCTACTCTTCAGTACACGCCATGGCCGCCGGCCGAACGGTTGCGGAGTTATAGCGTCTGTGTTCAAAATTGTGCGAAAAGTAAGTTTTTACCCATTTTTTCAATGCCGTTTATTTACGTGTTATGTTAAGAATTATTCCCTTTGTATATATCATTTATAACGTCTATTTAAGTACATGTTCATATTCAAACATGTTATTTTCAAACGAGAACCGCTTGTAAGTAATAATCGCTAAGATATAAAAAAAGCCGTTAATTTTGAAGGAAAGGTAAGTTGAAACAGCTTGTTTCAACTAACCTCCTTTGTTGCAACTCTTCTCGATGTTAGTTTATAGACTAAATATTTATTTGGTATTTCAGAGTGCCTAAAGCAAAAGAAGCGAACAGGATACTAAGACACGTCAAGAAACCATTATTAGATTAATCAAAGCAAACAAAAACAATTGTGAAAAATAAATCTATCAAGCATAATAAAACAACTAGTAAAAACATAAAGAGGAATGCAATAGCGGGAATTAAAATGATAACGATTGTTTATGTTTGTGTTGCTTAGAGCCATATAAAAACAAATGACCAAAAAAAATATAAAAAATAGTTTTTGGATTGCAAGGGCTGGGCATGCAAAATTCACATAATAGTGAACTGGACTACATATATCAAACTATTAATTTTTTTTTATTACGTCACATTTTGTTATACCTAGTTAGATATAGTAAAGTTCTGTGTTTTTTGTTGGTTAAACTATCAATTACCATAAGAAGTTAAGTTGGATTATTTTAGTTAGATTTTTTTTTCTTTCCTGAAAAGAGAGGACTTACAATTTTAATGTTTAATTAATCTCATTTAGTGTCTTAACATTGATGTGATTATGGATAACTTTAGTGTGCAAAAAACTCAATCTTATTTAAGTATGTAGGACCTGAATTATTATTAATATTATAATATAGGTAACCAAATGTGTATTCACAGTCGTACAATGAAGGTGCCTTATTATTCTTATAAGAAAAAAACATATTTTTGCTAGTATATTTCTAATATTTGACCTCAAATTTGTTTTAGTAAAGTGTTTCAGTAAAATAAATACGATGATTGTCAAAACTATTGTTATATTTATCTGAAAACTTTAATTTATATTTATGTGTCAACTTACCCAGGTACCTGTTTCAACTTATCTCGGTATTAGGAGGGTTGAAACAACCCGACTTGTTCTAGAATAACGATGTTTTTGCCACCTTCTAATGACTTATTACTTTTCGAATTGACATTTATAATTAGATTATGAAATTCCTTTTCTAAAAATGATGGTTACGTCCTCACAGCTTGTATAACAAAGAAGTTATGCGTGGATATGTAAAATTTGTGTCAACTCTCCTAGGTCTCCCCTACCTACTCGTATAGGTACTATTCAACTCACGGATAGTTTGTAAAACAACTAGGTAACTAGGTATTGATATTTTCATCATCATCATCGTATCAGCCGAAAGAGACGTCCACTGCTGGACCATAGGCCAGATAGGCCTACCCCAAAGATTGCCACAATAACCGTTCCCGCGCCACCCGCATCCAGCGGACTCCTCTGTGACCCAGGTCATCAGACCACCTTGTGAGGGCCTACACACGCTGCGCCTTCCGGTAGGTACATGGTTGCCACTCGAGAACCATTCTGCCGCAACGGCCATTGGTACTACTCGCAGTGTCTTTGGTAAGTTAAGGTTAAGGTTTTTATTCTTATAATTGATATTAATAAACACATTTTTGTTAATATTTAGGCATTTAAACAGTTGGTAGTTCGAACTTGTCTTAAATATGCACGGTTATTTCAAGGAATTGTACATTGTACGGACGCGTGAAAGTTCAGCAGCCTCGTCGTTTGCCTCTATACTTGGAGTTATTGTTAATTCGTTATCAAAAATCGTAGCGACCAGGAAGTGAGAGCCCGGCGGTGCGAGTGAAGCCCTCAGGGGCGGAAGCAGAGGCGGTCGCGGACGGGCCTGCATTACAAATGGCCCTCTTACGCACGTGCGCGAGCGCGAGGGCCCGTATAGGGTCGGTTACCTGCCGCTGCCAGCAACGACAATTCAACTTGTTCTTAATAAATCACATACCACAACATAATAGACATACATTGATTTCCATTCTAACCTATACCTACCCGGTCAGTACCTATAGACTCATTAGATATGTCCTGCTATGCATGCCCCAGTGCAGAAAGCTTCGTGAGCTTTAATATAAGTATTTAAGTACAATACGGTGTCGGTACTATAGTGATTACATTTAATAAATCTTGTTATACCCATTATGTAGGTAAGCGTAAGGTACTACTGTATAACAAATCACGTACTCGTATAGGTACTAGCTAGGTATGTTTACAAGCTATAGGCCCCCTAAGTGTCGATGTCGCTTTGAAAGCGGTCGTTGCGATGTGACACAATTCCAATGTTTCGACAGCACCATTAAAATGTAGCTGTCGTAAGGACGTGTTGGTATTCTGTGAGCCCAGTCGCCCAATGTCAGCTGGCCTCAGATAATCATTTGAGATCAGAATTACAATGAGGCAGAACACCTAGTTAAATGAATAAATAGGTGTAGATAGATAGGTACCTACTACCTACCCAGATTTAATGTATGTAGTGGGCACGTAACGTTAACGTACTTAAAGCAGCATACAGCTATGTATATGCGTTGTTTAAAGTTGGTGGTAGATAAGTATCTTGTAGGCTCGAATATTTGATGGAACTTGCGGTAAGCATAGGTATGATGCTGCTAACTACCAATTGTCAAACGCCAACCACAACTCGAGCTAGGTCGCTAACACTGGCTTATCTGGTAATTCCATACATTTTCGACACTCAGACCGAGACTGCGACTCGACCTTTTTTTTCGTGGAGAAATCGCATGGGACCCCCAATCCATTTTCTACCGTACTTACATCGGCCGACCGATGCCTCTTTTGGCATATGACACGACGCAGCCAACGAGACAGTTGCATGCGATGCACAATTGCACATACCTCAGCCACCGTAAGCGTTCATGTTTGGCATGACCAGGTCTCAGCTCCGTACAAAAGAATGCTCACAAATACACGTTTGATATAAGGGGACCTAAGGGACAGACTACTGGTCCACTAACGCGAGATTAAACGTTTAGATTCCAAACAATTAGAAGTGTCAATAATGTATGAACATAAACAGTTAACCCCGGGTTAGTTAGATAACCCGACATTGTGAATGTGGGGCTGTCTCCTTAAGACGGGCATGCTTGTTTCTATAGATGGTTAAGACGTGCATAAGAAAGTTGTGACCTCAGTTCTGAAACGGCTCAAAATAAATAAAAACTGAAACGGCGCCAGACGAGCGAGCACCCACGCAAGACAGTATTTTAAACTTGACTGGCAGGCCGCCAGCGAGGATCCTACGGCTCGGCTTGCTTTATGGGAATTATGGCCGTGCAAAATATAAACATTCCTCTTTTGGGTAGGCTTCGTAAAAATTTATTAGTGTCTAAAGAATGTAGAAAATATTCTAAAATAGAACACCTCGAGTACTTTCTCAGTCGGTATCCAATAAGTATCACCAATATGACATGACGAGTAGGAATTGCCCTTTGTTTGTTGCAAGCTGTTGTTTTATTGCGAGGTTGAATTTTGGAAAAGACGGCTACATCATCAGCCTGTCTCAGTCTACTGCTGGATGGGATCCCTCCCACTAACGCATCAAGAGGTAATGCCCAATTTTTTTGCCCAAACGAATCGCCACGCTGATGGCACGCTGAGCAAGCGGGTTGGCGATCAAAGTAATAGAATGTCCATTATGATGGTGACTGGCACTGACCATTCATTTATTAAGGATTGATGATGGGCAGCACATCATCAATCCTTAATAAATGAATGGTCAGTGACACTTCAATCCCTTAGTCTTCTAATCCTTTGGCCGAGACGGCGCGAAAGGATGGTTCCGATTCCATAATATTGGTTAGAAAGCCTTTACTAAAATAATAGTTACCAAGTAGAGCGTCCTTCCCAACATGAATGTTGCAGTAGATGTGGTGGTCCGTGGGCGCGGTGGGCTCCACCGGCGAGTCCCCGGCTTCCATTAGCCTCAGTTTCGCGGAAAACTCCTGCATATCTGTAAAATAAAATAACACAATCGCGTCACCTTCAGGTTATACCAAGCGAAAGTGATGCCAATGTCGGGCAGTTCAGGGTGCTTAGACAAATTGCCAATCGCTAACGCTTAACCGTCATTCGTAAACGAAAGGCTGCTAACTGTCTTTGTCGTACTAATATGAAAGATTGACAGAGAGGGAAAACTACGATACGCTACCAAGCTTTAGCGATTGGCAACTTGGCTAAGCATCCTGGGCTGCAATTCTACTATATTATTTGAAAATGTAGTTAGGAAGATATGTACCAAAGTACCAATCAACCAATTGGAACCCTAGGCCACATGAGACTATGTGAAAAGTGACGCCATGAATCGATTTAAGAAACCTCTTGATACTTTTCATTATGACAAGGTTCTAGAGTGGCCTGGGACTGGTTGAGTGTACCTACCTACATAATTTTGCAGCCAATCCTTCTATGATTCTAGACCATTAGCGCATCGCTCAAAGCTCAATGGATACGCTGTGAAACAAGCTTTTACGGTAGTTATGCGCAGAGAAATTCTTCACGGCATGCCTACTGCGCTTCGCATTACTTGAAAGTCCGCTCACAAATGTCAAATGCTAAATCGATCGTTCTAATTTCGGGTTTAGCGCATAGGAGAATGCAACCAAAAAACCGTTAGCTATTGTTAGGTACGCGGGCGGTCGGGCGCTGCGGGTCGAAATTAGTAGCGCACATGTTCAAACAAACGCGCATTGTTTACGTGGCTTTTACCGCGCCTGCCCGTGCCCGCCCGCCGGGTTGTCAGCGCTTGCCGAGCTTTCGTCCAACCGAAGCAAGGTTGATGTCATTACAAAGTCATATCTAAGCTCATGTAGGGACCAGGATGCTTAGCCAAGTTGCCAATCGCTTGCGCTTAGTAGCGTATCGTAGTTTTCCCTCTCTGTCACTCTTTTATATCAGTGCGACAAAGACAGGTAGCTGCCTTTCGTTTACGATTGACGATTAAGCGTTGGCAACTTGGCTAAGCACCCAGTAGTAAGTAACTAGAACTAGTAACTGTGGCCCTACCGGGAACTTAGAAATCCGCAAATCGCATTTCCTCTATCACTTGACGCCTTCGTTGGAGTGACAGAAATAAAAAATAAATCCATGAAATTTGCAGCTACGGTAATAGCCCTGATTAGAAATAGTGATCCCGGAGTACAGCAGAGTAGGTCAGCTATGGGCATAGGGAATAGGCATTTAATTCGAGCTTTTTAGGGTTCCTTAGCCAACCTGGGCTTATAGAGTACTTTAAAATAATACTATTTCGAACATTATCGGCCCAGCCGTTTCTGAATAACTACGGAACCCTACACTGAGCGTGGCCCGACATGCTCTTGGCCGGTTTTATTAGTTTTGTTTCCTCAAGAGTTTCTAGGTGTTCTACCTAGATTCCACCGACCATTCAGACTTCAGAATGCGATTAGGATGCTGACCCAGTAATATTCATTTTGAGATTTCGGGTTTAGATGTTATTGTAAATTCATTTAGTTGCAATGAACTAAATGAACTCGTGTTTCAGGCCTACATCATGAACTGCAGTCGTACCATGGTAAGTAACGGTTACGTTAGCTTCTGCTTTACGTAAAAATTTGAACTTGTCAAATTAAGGTACGTCTACTGCACACAGTGAAAACCAACCGTAGCGTAGGTCGACAGAAATCGCTCATCATGAGTCTGGTTTGTCTGAAATAGGAGGATAATAATTTATTTAGAAGTTATTTTTACTCTAGCCGGCAGGGTGGCAGCAGCCGTATATATATGTATACGTATCTATGATTTTTTGTAACAATTTGTTTAATTACACTTACGTATCTACTCACGTTCTCGCAATGGTTCTACGTGTTTAACTCACGATAATCAATGATACCTATTCAAAGGATTACTGGATTTACTGGTGGACAATTCTAAAATTGCTAAACTTGGTTAGCCTGAATGGCAATGGATAATCTCGGGGTATTCATATACTGGTTCCTCTGAATTGATTCGTGTAGTGGTTGTGGAGAATAGAAGCCACACCATGGCCGACGGTGGCGTATATGCGGACTAGATTTACGACTTCACTTTCGGAACGCGATGAAATTATTGTTATCAAACTTCCACCTCTGGTAGTGGTATGACTTGTATCCATCAACGGTTTTCTCGAAAAAATTGGTAGACTATTACTTACATTTCGTGGCATGTTTGATAAAAAATCAACTAGGGAAACAAACTAATACACATTCAAAAAAAAAAATCATGTGTTCGAATTGAGAACCTCCTCCTTTTTTGAAGTCGGTTGAAAATTAATGACAGGCATCGGAAATAAAATAAATTTATAATACGAGCTTTCTTGGTAAGTAACGGTCGCGTTTTATAAAGTTACATTTTACAATTTCACTGTTTGCCTCTCTAACGCACGCACATATTGGCTAGAAAGAGAGGAAAACAGCAAAATTGTAAATTGTAACTTTATAAAACGCGACCCAGGTAAGAATTTTATTCGTCGGAATTTAAGTCGGTGGATAACCAATACGGTTTAATTCATGATACCTTTACAATGTAGATTTGGTGATGGCGCTGCCGTCACGTTACGTTGTGCCCGCGGAATTTAATAATTTAATTTAATTTAAGTCACGCTAAAACTGTGAAAACTGTTTAAGATTGTGTAGTTATGTGTTATTAACATGGACAAGTGTTATCTTAGAAAACAGTAGTTAAATTAAGACATTATCAACTTCGGAAATCCTTCCGGTGCCTATCAATAGTTTCGCAATCCCCTAGTGCCATTTTATGTGTTTTACGTTCTAATATCCAAACCAACTAAATAACTAAGCCATTTCAATAGTGCCTTGTACGTTCAGGAACATTTTGAAGACATTTCGATTTGGTTCAATATTAATATTACAAAACTTTTAAACTGCCGCCTAAAAGGACGCTATGACCAGATGTCAATGACCTATAACTGACTTTAGAATTAAAGTGAATATCGTTCTGAAAACTAAGCAACAACATTTCGTGTGCTAGTGGAAGTGTAAATACTGTGCGGGTGTGGCCATACATATTATTAATACATCTAAAACATCCAAATTAAAAACTGGACCTAAAGTGACGCGATTATATTTTCAATAACCTTGAACGCCACCTCGCAAATTTGAAAATTTGATATCACCGCCATCTCTCGTTCCACACCAAAACTACGTTCGCTCTTGAGTTTATCTACGAGTTTTTATTGACTTATCCAAGTAGTACTTAATTTCGCCGAGAGAAGGCGTAAATACTAACTTTAATATTTTTCCTACATAAATTATATCTACTACCAGGACAAGATGTTGTGCGGAGACTGCAGCAAACATTTAAATGGAGATGTCGTCGCGTGTTCAACATGCCCAAAAAAATACCATACTTATTGCATTAAACTAACTCGAGAGGAAAGCAAGTTACTAAAGTCTAACAGCAATAAATATGTATGGGCGAATATACAAAAATTGTCCAACTCGATGTCATCAGTCAGTAAAAATATGTATTATTACATTATGGTTACATGTTATAATTTATTTAAAAACAATCAAATGCATTTTATTTGCTCACCCAATTTCAGCTCTTTATTTTAGATACAAATGTGTAAAACTATTAAATGTACTCTCAAAACGTCAGTACTTTGGCGTGTCACAACCTCTTAAGCGCACTCTCAAATAGCAAATTTATTAGATATTACTTTTAATATAAGAATACCTATTATTTCACTAAAATCTGTGATATATTTAATAATGTATAATCACAACTTTTATAATATAATATTCTCACTATTGTTGTAAAAATAATCATAAACTTTGTGTTCAGAATTATTTGTCAGTCCGTTGTGTATCGTTAGAATTTGAATTTCCCGCTAAATACCGGCAGCACAAATTCAAATTCGTGTTAAATTTCAAGGTTGGTACTAAAGGTAGCTGTAGACCACGCCATTTTTCGGCCGCCATTTTGATGCCAGTGCTAGAGGTGTGTTTGCCCTGTGAACACGTGTCGATCCAGACAAAATTTCAGTCCTATGGTGAGTTGTTTTTTCTTTGTAAATCTGTTGTATGTATTAATTTATACGTAGTTATCTTTAGTTTTTTAAAATGTAGCTTTTTGATATTCGAAAATACCAAAACAAACGTTAGTCCTGAAGATAACCTCAAATTCATGTTGATTACGTCAGTCCGTTCGCGTCAGTCCGCTGTCTGATATTGTGCCAAAGGACTGACGTGCTTCCAGGGTACTGATTTTCCAAGCGTGTCTTAGCATTTTTTTTTACTCATTGCAGTTTAAAACATAATGGCGCCTAGAAAAAAACAAAACACGTGTAAGGATAGAGAAGATATACTAAAAAAGAAAAGAGACGCCGAAAAGGCTCGCTTAGCTAGAATTAAAAGCGACCCAATTCAATTAGCTGAATACAAAGAGAAACAAAGACTGCAATATTTAAAAAAGAAAGAAAAAGGACAAAGAAAAAATATTAAAGATATGACGCCTCGGGAGCAACGATTAACTAGAAAAGAATGGAAAAAATATTCATCAAAGTACAGGCAGAAAAAACAACTCTTGAAAAATACTACTTACAATTTTGTACGCGAAAATACTCCATCAACTACTGATGATGAAGCACAACCAATAGTTGGTAACCTAATAGGACCCATCGTTTGTGAACCTCCACCACGACTAATTGTGAACCAAGATCAAAGAGCAATAGAAGCAAAAAGGAGAAGTGAAAGACAGAGAAAGATCAGAAATAAGCAATTAATCAAGATGAAAGCAAAAGTTTCAAAGTTAAAGACTAAACTGAACAGTCAGCGTCAAAAATATAGAAGGGTCAAAAGGCAATTGAAAAAAGTTGTGAAATCCGTGGAAAAAAGTCCGAAAACCAGAATTGAAGAATTGAGCGAAGATATAACTAAAAAGACGGAGTTAGTGAAAAAAGCGCTTTTTGGAGAAGTTATCAAAATTCAATTAGAGGAAAACTACACCAAAATAAAGAGTCATGAAGATAAAAGAAAATTCAAACAAACTATAGCCGGAAGCGTGGTAGACAAATACAAATTATGGAGACTACCAAACAAAGCAGTGACTTTTAAAAAAAAAGGAGCTAAGCAGAAGAAAAAAAATACTAAAGTCAAAAGTACTGTGCAAACACTAGTTCAGCAATTTTTAGAGGATGATTGTAACAGCCGTCAAGCAGCAGGCAAGAAAGAGTTTATAACACGTAAACAAATGAAAAAACAGAAAAGATATCTACAGGACAGTATGAAAAATCTTCATGGGAAGTTCTTAAAAACAATTCCATTTCAAATGAGCTATTCCCTATTTACACGGCTCCGACCTTTTTGGGTAGTTCCTCCTAAACTATCAAACCGTGATACTTGTGCTTGCATAGTACACGAAAATATGGACCTTCAACTTGCTTCTCTGAAAAAGGCAGGTATTCTGACAACAGTAAATAATCATCAAAGTATGTTGAACATGCTTTGTTGCGACCGATATTCGGAAAAATGTCTCGAAAGAACATGCAATGAGTGTTCCCTTAAAACTTTGAGATATGCAGAATTTGATAACTCAAAATCGATCACAATGCAACAGTGGTTGAGTAAAAAAGAGCCCATATATGATTTGAAAACTAAGAAGGAACGGTTTGTAATGAAGTGTAAAAAAGAAACCCAGGAAATCTTTCCTGCCGATATTATAAAAAAAATTGAAAATGACATGGTTAAATTTTTCCGGCATTCTTTTAACATTGTACATCAGTATAATGTCATTAAAAACCTGAAAGAATCGTTGTCTGAAGACGAAACCGTGGTCCATATGGATTTTTCAGAAAACTTTAGTACGAAATACAACCAGGAAATACAAAGCTTCCATTTTGGTGGTTCGCGGACCCAAATTTCATTGCATACTGTGGTTGTTTACTTAAGAGACTCTACGACTTCACACTGCACTATGTCTGCTAATTTGTCTCATAACGCCGGAGCAATTTGGGCCCATTTAAAACCTGTGCTGACATCACTGCCATCAAACATTCAAAAGATTCACTTTCTCAGCGATGGTCCTGTAACGCAATATAGGAACAAATCTATGTTTTATGTGTTGGGCTGTAAGCTGCAAGACATGTACCCGAATATTGTGCAATATTCCTGGAATTTCCATGAAGCTGGACATGGGAAAGGGGCACCCGATGGAGTAGGAGCCACATGCAAGCGAACAGCTGATCAAGTGATTGCTACAGGAGGGGATATAAGTAATTTGACGGAGTTTGCTTCTGTTATACGTGAGAGATGTTCAGGTATAAAAGTGACGGTCATTGAAAGCTGTGATATCGAGCAGATGAACACCTCGATTAACGACAAGTTGCCTGAAATGATTGCCTTCAAGGGGACGCTCTTGGTGCATCAGGTGACCGGCTCTGCTTACATTCCCAATCATCTTACGATGAAGTCACTAAGTTGTTTCTGCGACGCTGACGCATGCGATCATTTCAAGTTAGGATCTATTAATTATCAGACAGAGGTGGTGGCTGAACATAGTACACGTATGCATGCTTCTACCGTATTTACAGACTCTGAAGATGATGATATACCACTATCTAATTACGTGAGAGATGATAACCGTTTCAAAGTAGATAGCAGTCTATCAACACCAGGTGTTAGTGGTTGTTCACTACAACAAAGTATGTTTAAGAGTGGTGATTATGTATTAGTAAAATATAATACAAAGAATACAGAATATCGTTATGCAGCAATCTGCTCCTCTGTAGATGATGAAGAAGGTGATTTGAGAGTAACGTTCCTAAACATTTGTAAGCAGAATGGCACTCTATTTAAATTGAATGAAAAGGATGTGGCAGATATTTCAATGGATCAAGTAGTAAAAAAAATACCTGTACCAGATATCATAACAAGAGGTAAAAGAGTGTTTTACCAATTTAAAGAGCCGATTGATGTATTTGAAAAATGATTATTTTAGTGTTAAACTATTTAGAAGCATTATTTTTATTTTCTGTTGACAAATAGATCTCATTTTTATTACGTGCTATAAGGCATAAATTGTTACTTTAAGCAACATAACGATATTAGAAATGTCAAAAGGCTGTTTTTAAGACTGATATAGTATTACTTGGTACGTAAATTGAGTACAGGTACCTTTAAGGAGGAATAGTCATATTTTTGTTTTAATTAATTGTTGATTATTACTTAAAAGATTGTATATTGTTAAGTTTAAACTACCTCAAGTAGTAAAGTTCACTCAAGTTAATAAAAAGCTGCTTTAAAGGTCAATGATGAAGAAAGTTATTACATAGGTAATTGTTATGTTAATTGCTACTTAAGTAAAGTTAAGATGAAGAGTAAGACTCAAAATATGTGCCATTTATAGTTTGATAGAAATTTATAGAGATTTCTTCTAAAATGTTAATAAATATTTTGTGTATCTTACAAAGTTGTGTGATTTATCAGTACTTTGTCACCCTCGTCAGTCCTCTGGCTGTCGAAGTCAGAAAAATTGAAATATTTCCGTTTTCACTTAAAAAAGTGACTGGCCCGATCACGAGCAATATATTCATTATATTAGCTATGTTATATACCCGAATACATATAAATTCGACATAAAAACTACCATAAACAAAATATCACGAAAAGTTGCCCGATTTTTGTATATTCGCCCGTATGTCAAAGCTGTAAAAAAATCAAAGCAGCTACTATAAACAATAATGCCAACCACCATGAACAACGAAGAAGCCTCAAATCTCCGCCACCGAAGCAATCTCTGTCAAATTGCGCTACACAGAGTAATGATTGCACCACCACAAAGGATTTCTTGAACTCGGCTCAAAACTTAGCGTCTATGTCTGTTCCCAGCGAGGTAATGTCTTCGTTTACAACAACTCTTCAGCAACTGCAACGCGTTTTTGATAACATGAAACAAGAAATAAATGCCTTCACTGTATCACTCAATAATACTTCTGAGGACGTAGCCATGTTCCGAAATGAAATTTCAGAAATGAAACAACAACTAAAAGAGCTCGATTTTTATAAATCTGAAGTGAAAAACCTTCGCACTGAAGTGGTCGAGCTGCGCCAAGAACTGGAAAATAAGGAACAGCGCCAGTTACTCAAAAATGTTGAAATTACGGGCCTAACCGAGAACAACAATGAAAACTTGCAGCAAATCGTAAATACAATATGCGTCAAACTTGGAGTCGACCTGGACCCGCGTGACGTGGACGACGTGCGGCGTGTGGGCCAGCGCAGCGGCGGCGGCGGCGCGGGCGCGCCGGGCGCCGAGCGGCCGCGCCCCGTCGTGCTGACGCTGACTCGCCGCGCCCCTCGCGACCAGATCCTGCGGGCCGCCAGGGTTCGCCGCAACCTCACTACCGACATGCTGGATGTCCCTGGAAACTCGCGCCGCGTTTACCTAAATGAACATCTAACTAGAGGAAACAGGATTCTATTTAGCAAAGCACGAGCCACAGGCGCCGAGCTTAACTTTAAATTCGTATGGACTTCGAACGGCAGCATCTACATGCGGCGCTCCGAAACAAGTGCGGTAGTTCGAATTTCTTCAGAGGCCGTTCTGGGCAAACTTGGCGCAGCACCTGGCGTACCTACACCAAATAGACAATCAGAGCCGTTTCGAAACGTGTCTAATTAGTAGAGGTCTTTTAAATGTTCTAACTTTTTATGTATGTTTTATTACAACAATTGTAATACAGTTTATCATAGAATTTTACACATGTTTATGTAGTTCGTTACTCTATAGATCTCAACAACATCTGTCTCGCGAAGTTTCGAATCTCTTTAATTTAATGTATGGTAGAATATTTACTGTAAGTCAGCAATTGTTAAGTTACTGTCTCAATGTTCTTATTACTTCTGTTTATTCTGTAGAACTTGTTTTCATTTATGTTTCAATACTACATTATGACACTTTTTATTATAAATGCCAACCTGTTGTTAATTTTAATCCGAATGCAGTATTATCTATGAAAGTCGAAGCGTTATTATCAAATCAGGCCCAGACGACTAAAAACTCTTCAGGTTCGGGATTGTTTCGTTACTCTATAACAGCTTTGAACTGTGAACTCAGTAATTTGAATTTCGTGACACATTTCCTTCTCTACTTAAAATGATGATTAATACCGAAGTAGCTAACGATTTAGACTCTGCATTTAATATTCCATGTCATGAAATTATATGCCCAGATATTTTCAACACCATTTTTAAGCAAACGAGAGGTTTTAAGGTTTTGACTTTCAACATTCGCAGTATTCATAAAAATTTCGATCTATTTCTTTTAAATTTATACAGAACAAAGGTTGAGTTTGACGTTCTTATCCTAACAGAGTGTAGAATACAAGACAATGTTTTATTTAATCAAATTCCGGGTTACGTCTCATATTATACGAAACATAATATAAATCAAAACGGAGGAGTCATAGCGTTTTGTCAAAGAACACTATAACGTAACTGTATCGGAACCCATTTTTAATGAAGCATGTTGCCTATTACTAAATTTTCCGAATCAAGCTACTATTCTTGGTATTTACAGATCTCCTTCATTTAAATGTACTACAAAATTTCTTTTCGACTTAGATAACACCCTTAATAAGTTAAATAATGAAAAACAACTAATAATAGCAGGCGATATAAATATTGACATTATTTCTCCGAATGGTCAGAGCGCCAACGTTTCTGAATATCTTTGCCTTCTTGCGGAACATGGTCTCGTGTCAGCTATATCTTTACCCACACGCGAAAAGGCTTGTTTAGATCACATATTTTTAAGAACAAGATATCAAGTAACTGGTGCAGTTTGTGAACTGAACATAACTGATCACAGAGCAAGTGCTGTCGAAATTGCTTCGCACGTTTCTTTCAAACAAAAGCCTAACAGGACTAAAACTTTGATTGATTATGAAGGTGTCTACTCAAGGCTTTCAACGACAGATTGGTGCGCAGTTCTAAATGAAACTGACGTCAATATTGCTACGAACACTTTCATGGGTATATTTCAGCAAGCTGTCGAAGTTAATTCAAAAGTAATAAAGATATCCCGTTCTAAATTCACAATAAAGCCGTGGATGACGCCCGGTCTCCTCCGTTGTATCCAACATCGTGATAAACTACACTTAAAATCAAGACAGTTTCCACAAGATGCAGTTATAGCTTTGACTTACAACCGTTATAAGAATTTTTGCAATAATCTCCTCAAAAAGTTAAAAGAACAGCACGAAAAGCACGAGCTCTCAATTAATAACCGGAACACAAAAAACCTATGGAATGTCGTAAAAAATATTTGTAACCTAAACAAACAAAACCATATACCCGTTGATCTCATTTCTACCCCTGACCCGTTGGAGTCATTAAATAATTGCAATCAGTTCTTTTCAACTGTCGGTCAAAAATTAGCGACACAAATTATGTCAGAGACTGGGGAAACGGAGGAGACTCTCGCTAGTAATCTTCGTCTGAGTAGGGGCACTGACAAATCTTTCTTCATGCAACCAACTGACGCCAAGGAAATTAAAGAGTTTGTTATGCAGTTAAAAGATTATAGTGCGCCTGGCCCAGATGGCATAAACAATAAGCTTTTAAAGTGTGTAATAAATGCAATTACTGAACCATTATTATACATTTATAATCTCAGCCTCAGTTCTGGTTGTTACCCGGAGCAATGGAAATTGGCATCGGTAACTCCTATTCATAAAGAGGGACCAAAAAACGTCCCTGGTAATTACCGGCCGATTTCCTTATTAAGTACATTTTCAAAAATTTTCGAGAAACTAGTTAACCGGCGACTAATCCGGTATCTCGAGAATTTCAGCCTTTTATCGGACCGTCAGTTCGGTTTTAGGCAGAAACGATCGACAGAAGACGCAACTTCAATTCTTACCAACCTCATTTCTTCATACCTAGACAACAACTTAAAATGCATCGGTGTCTTTCTAGATCTGGCCAAGGCCTTTGATACCGTATCAATCCCAATTTTACTCCGTAAACTGCAGGTGTTAGGTATCCATGGTCTTCCTCTGTCTTGGTTTGAGAGCTACCTGTCTGGACGACGGCAACTAGTAAAAGTGGGACCTTTTAAAAGCTCTATTCATCCTGTCAACTTTGGCGTTCCACAAGGGAGTATTCTCGGCCCTACCCTTTTCATGTTCTATATGAATGACATTCTCAATCTTAAAATCCAGAACTCCGACATAATTTGTTACGCCGACGATACGGTCATCCTATTCAATGATATAACCTGGGAACGAACAATAGCTACCGCAGAAAGAGGCCTTAATATTGCATCTAGCTGGTTACAATCCAACCTTCTCACCATAAACAGTAATAAAACAAAATTTCTGTGTTTTCATAAAACCGCCTCTTCTAAACCAGATCTCAATCCAGTAATAAAAATTCATACGTGTTCTAACTTTTCGTCCACTTCTTGCAACTGTAATGCCATTCAAAATACTAATGTTATAAAATATTTAGGTCTTCTTGTAGATGAACATTTAAATTTTAAAAGCCACATACACAATCTTGCTAATAGAATCAGAAAGTCAATATTTATCTTTAAAAAACTTCGCCACTCTGCAGAGGAATCTCTCCTAAAGATGGTCTATGTTTCACTATGTCAGTCGGTCATCGGGTACTGCATCCCAGTGTGGGGCAGTGCGGGGAAGACCACCATGCTCGAAATTGAAAGAGCCCAACGGTCTGTGTTAAAAGTCATGTTACATAAACCTTTTCGCTTCCCAACTTCCGCCCTCTATGCTCAAACTCATATTCTTTCAGTCCGTCAACTATTTATTCATAAAATTTCATTACAAACACACAATGCCTCTAAACGAATGCCTTGCTACACTTCATTAAAGAAAAAAAGAGTTTTCAAATTACCTATTCCCCGTGTAAACTCAACCTTTGGGAAACGCTTTGGAGACCATATCAGAGCTATTACCTATAATGCCATGCTCAGACACTGTAACCTAAGAGACTGTACTACAGCAGAAGCAAAGAAACTCCTGTTTAATTTATTGCACTCTTTAGATTATAACGAGACAGAAAACGTTTTACATTGTGTATTCTAGTTCCTAATTGTGCTTTCTTTGTTTTAGCTATAAGATTTCTTTCTTTTTTGTTTTTTCCTTTTACCAAAATTTTGATACCAATTTTGTAAACATGATTTCTGTTATGAAATTGTATTGGTTTTCCGCGATACAGGCGAAGCCTAGTGCGGAGACATTTGCCACGTCTTGTAAATTATTTTACGAAATAAAGGTATATTATTATTATTATTATTATTATAGTACCTATACTTTTAAAAGGATTACAAATTATCAGATTGTCAGTACTGCATGCGTGTCCTTTCGAAGAGATAACATCGTGTAACACGATTTATTGGTATTCCATGTTCGTCGCCAGTTTGGATAATAATAAGGCAATACGCGGAGGCCGTGTGATCATCGTCCTGAATAAATAAAACTTGAGAAGGGCCGTTGTTCACAACAATTGCGATGTTGCTGTCTAACATTCAATTTTAAAGTGACCCGACGCTACTCGTACATATTACGGACAATGGGGTCAAATTAAACTAGACTTTTGAGGCCAGTAGGCAATCGGAATATAACTAAAGTCTGCGTGATGGCGATAACTTTGAAAAAGTTTTGTTTGTATTCGGAGTTTTAAAATGACAAGTAGAAGTAGGTACCTACATTTTATTAAACTGTTGCAGTTAACGGAACTTGGTGTGCTTAACAAGATGCAATTGACTAGTTTGTATATTAGTTTCAGCATGGTATCTAATAGGTATTACTGACGTTTAGTAGATACCCCTCTGTGTACCCACCTGTCCTTGCAGGTGAACGTTAGCGTCAGTGAAACTAGCTTTCCATTTCCATGCCGCTTTCATGCGATAGAATAGCATTACGAGTTGATGATAATAAATTGGGCAGACGCAGGGCCCACGTTCATGTTCCTACGGTAAACTCTCGAGGTGCCGGTAAGATAGGATCCCAGTAGACCTACCAAGAGCTGCCGCTAAACTTATTAACACGTTCGACGCCGGTGACACACATATGTGACCGAAAAAACTGTATTCCTATGCCAGTGACACACATACGTGCTCAAAGTAATCTCATTCTTATGCCACTAGCATTAATCAAGTTCTCACTCCTATGCCAGTCGCATCGAAATACGAACATTTTTGACACAAGTGTGTGTCGCCGGCATAGGAGTACAATCTTTTCGGTCACACATGCGTGTCACTGGCATAGGATTTCTACTTATCAGACAACTTCGATCGGCATAGTATAAGCACTTAGTGAAACAGTACCGGAGGCGAACGTGTTAACTTGCGTTTACTTCCTCTCTATTCCGCCCAATAACGTAGCGGCGGCTCATCGTAGGGCTACAGGTGCTTGAATGATCCTCACCTGACTCCAGCGCTCTTTTTATGATCCTCATCTGTTTCGCATGGTACAGCCACAACGACAGCACTACCACAAAGAACACCACACACCCGCTCACTGCCACAGCCAACGTCGACGTCTGCAAGTCCCACGGCTCACTGACACTCACTTCCGCGTCCGAATCATAATATTCATAATCACTTTCACTGTCCTGGGTATCATTGTCAGTGTTTATAGACTGGCAGACGGTGTCGCGGTAGACCTCGCAGGGGTACCGCACGACGAGGTCCCTGGCGTGGTCGCACGGCGAGCAGGGTACGCAGGCCTGCCGCCGCCGGTCCCACCACGAGTGCCGGTGCTTGCACACGCTCTCGCCTACCACAGACCCGAGTGCTAGCGTCGCAACTAGCAACACTTTCTGTAGCTCTCCTTGCATTACCTTCACAATAAGAATAAGTGTTAGGATGTAAGTAAGTATACCTACCTGCTGGGAATATCTGCTAATGAACACATCACAGCATAGCAGAAGAGTTATAATAGGTTTTAGCACGTAACTTAACAATTTAGAGTGTTTTGCAATTCGCTGGCTTTCATTATCATTTTCCATCTTTCGCGCGATGAGAGAGAGATGTTTTCAAATGACCATCGACGTGCGCATCAACATCCTGTAAGTAGGTACCTATACGGTGCCTATAAGTTTATCTAGCGGTTTAGTATACTAATAATGTTATTGTTATATCAGGAGGCTTATGATGTTACCGCGTCTAATCCTTTGGCTCTGGCTTTATCGGCTTTATAGTTGTCAATGTCATTTAAAAAGTTGACTAAGGCTGCTAAGCACCACTTTCACAATCTCAAGTTACGAGTTACGTAGCTAACACGGGGTTAATGGTTAACCTATTCATACGTTTTAAAACTATTTACTAATCGTTTTAAGCTCTTATTAAAGGTCTAAACCGAAAGTGTGAAACTAGAGCTAAGTTCCAACATTTATTTGTTTGATTACATAGGTACCTAGTTCAGGAATTGTCAAAATTGTATACAGAAGTACTTAGATATCTAATCTCAATCGCAATGGAACTCATAAGTTGCGTCGATAATAACAGTGCCAGTTAGGAACTTTTATCAGAAAACAGAGAAGTAAGACCTCAAAAGAATCGCGCTTTGCCGGCCCCTGCCAGCATAGGTAGGTTCTACTGACTACTAAAATAGGTAATTTTTTACCAGGGTTTGAAGGCTGGGGACCTCTAGTTTAAATTTAGATGGAATTTTATAAAATATTACCCCACTATTCGTGCCACTGCCAATTGCAGGAACAGCGTGAGAAAGGACCAATCATCAATTTTTATTCTATGGGATAATTTTATAAACTTCCTGTGACATGGAGGTCCATATCAGCCGGAGTAACGAACTTTTTCAAAATATTTACCTTATCGCTTATACTCATGTATACCACCAAGTGTACACGAAGGACCACATTTCAAAAACGTTAAATTAGAAATTAGAAAGTT